>PVIH01019534.1:0-35017 GCA_004025045.1 Sigmodon hispidus | reverse complement strand
TACCACTTCTGGGTGTATACCCTAAAGAGGCACATTCACACTCCAAAGGTATTAGCTCAACTATGTTCATAGCAGCATTATTTGTAATAGCAAGAACCTGGAAACAACCTAGATGTCCCTCAACTGAAGAATGGATTAACAAACTGTGGTACATCTACACAATGGAGTACTACTCAGCAGTAAGAAAAAATGATATCCTCAAATTCGCAGGCAAATGGATGGATTTGGAGAATATCCTCCTGAGCGAGCTATCACAATCTCAGAGAGATAAGCAGGGGATGTACTCACTCACTAGTGGTCTCTAAACAAACAAACAAGAAAAAAACCAAACATGCCCAAGTGGCAAACCACAACCACTGAACAGCTTGGGATCAGAAACACCCTGGACTGACCCTTCAAACCCTAGTCCAACTATAGGAACACCTGACTCACTCTTGAGGGAGGGGGGACAAAACGAGATGTGGCCAGGAGTGGAGACTGATCCAAGCATTACTGGGTCAGTGGGACCATAGGGCTGTCTGCTCCCTGCCCAGGGAAGGGATGGGGAGTTGCAGAGAAGAAAAATGTCAAGATGTGGTGGGAGGGGGAAGGGACCTTGAATAAGGATATACAGGGATGGGAAAAAAAAAAAAATTTCAGAGGGAAATCTGAACACATAGTAAATATATGTGTAGCGATCTTATTTGCATTACTACCCTTGATAAGCCATGCTTGTGATACTTATCCTCTTCATAGTTATTGTTAAGTTTTCCTCATTTTAAATTCATGTTACTGTTTTTTTGTTAAAAAAAAAAAAAAGAAATTGATCTTATGGTTTTGTTTAGATCTCTCAGTTGATGAGAGGGACTTTGTTACCTGGAGCTAGAATGTGTCCATGCTATTTTCTATTTTGTTTTTTTTTGTTGGGGGGGGGGCTTCAGTATCTCAGCCGAGTGAGCTTGTATAGTTACTTATTACTTACCAGAGTTAGTTCCCTAAACAGACTTTGTTAAAAAACATGTTGGTTTGTTTTTGTAATACACAAATGGTTAAACCATGAAATGAATAGGTAAGTAAATTACTCTACTTAAAAAGATAAATAAAATAAAAAAGGAAGAGAGGGTACCCTTTCTTGGTTATGGCTCTTCAGACAATGTTATCATGCATTTGATGATTAAAAAATAGGACTTTGAAACAGTATCTACTGACATTCTTGCCATTATTTAGACTTTTACTCAATGTTGACTTTTGATTATTCTGTTACAATTATTCATTTGAGGACTATTCAGATTTCTGATTTTCTTATATTTGAAGTAGTGCAGCACTATGCGATTCAACACATTTTTAAAAAACCACAAATAGGCATTTTTACTGGTGCACATGAGTGTGAGTTAGTAAACTTGCTTATACTATATTTTAAGATTCGTTCCTTCAGCACTTTGCCTAGACTGTCACACTGTAACCTCTGTCAGATTGGTATTATTTGTCTCCGAGTTCTTAGCTATTCATCATTATTTTTAGTTGTATTTTCTTTTTGCTGAATTTATTGCTTCTATTCCTTCTGCTGCTTATTGATTTTTCATCATTATTTACATGCATTTATTAGTTGTTTAAATAGATCATAAATACTTCACTCTTGAGGCTTATTTCTTGCAGCTTATTGGCCTAATTTTATTTTTAATTTTTATATAACCAATATACCAAGTATTTTGAAATTTTTTTTATTTAAAAAGTGTTTTTCCATATCTACCACTGCTCCCCCTCCCTTCCCTCCTCCCAGTCCTCCCTGAGCCCCCCCCCGCCACTTCCCCCCATCCATTCCCCAAAGAGGGCAAGGAGTTCTAAGGTGGGTCAGTTCAGTCTGGCATATCCAGCTGAGGTAGGTCTAAGTCCCTCATCCCAAGGCTGAGATAGATGTTCCTCTGCAGGGAATGGGCTCCAAGATGTCAGTTCATGCACCAGGCATATACTCTAGTCCTACTGCAAGAGGCTTCACAAACTATCCATGCTGTTTGACTATTGTCTACCTTTGCAGGGGTTAGTTCCTTTCCATGAAGTTCCTCAGTGATTATTTTAGAGTTAGTGAGCTCCCAATAGCTCAGGTCAGCCATCTCTGTTGGTCTTCTCATGATCCTGATCCCTTTGCTCATATACTCTTTCCTCAGCTGCACTGGCTCAACCTGGTGCTTAGCTATGGATCTCTGCTTCTGCCTCTATCCATTGCTGGATGAAGGTTCTATAATGACACTTAGGGTGGTCATTCATTTGGTTATAAGGGAAGTCCTGTTGAGACACCCTCTCTACTATTGCTTGGAGTCTTAGCCAGGGACATCTTGTGGGTTCTTGGAGGTTTCTTTAAGCACCAGATTTCTTTCTAATCCCACACTGGCTCTCTCTATCAAGATAACCATTTCTGTTTTCTCTCTTTTCTGTTGTTTCTCTCACTCAACCATCTCCTTCTCACATGATTTATTTCCACCTCCCCTTGCTTGCTCCCCATTATGATCCCAATTTACTCTGGAGATCTTCTTTATTTCCCCTTCCCGGGGAGATCCCAGGATGTCTCTTTTAAGTTTCTATTACTTAGCTGCTTGAGAGTTGTGGTTTAGAGCTTGGATATTCTTTTCTTTGCTTTGTGTCTAAAATCCATTTATGAGTGAGTACATTTCTATCTTCCTGAACCTGTGTTACCTCACTCAGAATAATCCACCCATTTGCCTGCAAATATTAGGATGCCTTTTTTTTTTTTTTTCCTGTTGAGTAGTACTCCATTGTGCAAATGCATCACAATTTTTAAATCCATTCTTCAGTTGAGGGACATCTAGGTTGTTTCCAGATTCTGGCTATTATGAATAATGCTGCTGTGAACATAGTTGAGCTAGTGCCCTTGGGGTAAAATGTGTGCCCTTTGAGTATATGCCCAATAGTAGTATTGCTGGAACATTGGGAAGATTGATTCCCAGTTTTCTGAGGAACCACCATACTAATTTTCAAAGTAGCTGTATAAGTTTAGACTCCCACCAGCAATGGAGGCGTGTTCCCCTTGCTCCACATCCCTTTCAGCATAGGCTGTCATCCGTGTTTTTGATCTTAGCCATTCTGACAGGTGTAAGGTGGTATCTCAGAGTTGTTTTGATTTGCATTTCTCTGATAGCTAAAGATGTTGAAAAATTCTTTATCTTTCAGTCATTTGAAATTCTGCTGAGAATTCCCTTTTTTGCTCTGAAGTCTATTTTTTAATTGGTTAATTTGGGCTTTTGGCCTCTAGTTTCTTGAGTTCTCTATATATTTTAGAGATTAGTCCTCTGTCAGATGTAGGGTTGGTGAAGATCTTTTCCCATTCTGTAGGCTGTCATTTTGTCTTACTGACCATGTCCTTTGCCTTACAGAAGCTTCTCAGTTTCAGGAGGTCCAATTGATTAATTGTTGTTCTTTGTGTCTGTGCTATTGGTGTTATATTTAGGAAATGGTCACCTGTGCCAGTGTGTTCAAGGGTATTTCCCACTTCTTTTCTATCAAATTTAGTGTAAGTGGGTTTATATTGAGGTCTTTGATCCACTTAGATTTGAGTTTTGTGCAGGTTGATAGATATGGATCTATTTGTATTCTTCTACATACTACCATCCAGTTATGCCAGCACCATTTGTTGAAGATACTTTTTTTCCCCATTGTATATTTTTGGCCTCTTTGTCAAAAATCAGGTGTTCATATGTGTGTGGATTAAGGTTGGGGTCTTTGATTCAATTCCATTGATCCACAAGTCTGTTTTTATGCCAGTACCAAGCTGTTTTTATTACTGTAGCTCTATAGTATAGCTTGAAGTCAGGGATGGTAATGCCTCCTGAAGTTGTTATTTAACAGGATTGTTTTGGCAATCCTGGGTTTTTTGTTATTCCATATGAAGTTAAGTATTGTTCTTTCAAAGTCAGTAAAAAAAATCTGTTGGGATTTTGATGGGAATTGCATTGAATCTGCAGATTGCTTTTGGTAGAATTGCCATTTTTACTATGTTGATCGTACCTATCCAGGAACATGGGAGAGCTTTCCGTTTTCTGATATCCTCTTCCATTTCTTTCTTCAGTGATTTAAAATTTTTGTCAAACAGGTCTGTCACTTCTTTGGTTAGAGGTACTCCAAGATATTTAGTGCTATTTGCAATTGTTGTCAAGTGTAATGTTTTCCTGATTTCTTTTTCAGGCCTTTCATCATTTGTATATAGGAGGGCTAGTTAGCTAGTTAGTTAGTTAGTTAGTTAGTTAATCTTGTACCCCGCTACATTGGTGAAGGTGTTTATCAGCTCTAGGAGTTCCCTGGTGGAATTTTGGGAGTCACTTATGTATATCATCTATTATATCTATTATATCATCTGCAAATAGAGATAGTTTGACTTCTTTCTTTCTAGTTTGTATCCCCTTATCTCCTTTTGTTCTCTTATTGCTTTAGCTAAATCTTTGAGAACTATTTTGAACAGATCAGGGGAGACAGTTCAGCTTTGTCTTGTTTCTCATTTTAGTGGAATTGCTTTGAGTTTGATGTTAAGCTGACAGCTTGCTGTATGTTGCCTTTACTATATTTAGGTATTGCCCCTGTATTTTTGATCTCTCCAGAACTTTTATCATGAAAGGAGTGTTGGATTTTGTCAAAGGCTTCTTCAGCATCTAGGGAGATGATAATATATTTTTTTCTTTCAGGTTTTTTATATGATCGATGACATTCAGTTTTTCATATGTTGAATCATCCCTGCATCTCTGGGATGAAGTCTACTTGGTTGTGGTGGATGATTTTTTTTTGTGATATGTTGTTGAATTCAGTTTGCCAGTTTTTTTATTGAGTATTTTTGCATCAGTGTTCATGAGGGAGATTGATCTGTAATTCTCTTTGTCGCATCTTTAAGTGGCTTAGATATCAGGGTGACAGTAGCCTCATAAAAAGAGTTTGACAATGTTCCAATGTTCCTTCTGTATCTCTTGTATGGAACTGTTTGAGGAGTATTGGTATTCATTCTTTTTTGTGAATTCTGTGCTGAAACCATCTGGCCCTGAGCTTGCTTTGTTTGTTTGTTTGGGAGGCTTTTTATAACAGCTTAAGGGGTTTTTTTGGGTGGTGGGTTATAGGTCTATTTAGGTCATTTGTCTTGATTTAATTTTGGTAAGTGGTACCTGTCTAGAAAGCTGTCCATTTCTTTTAGGTTTTCCAATTTAGTGGAGTATAGGTTTTAGAAGTATGACTTGATAATACTCTGGATTTCCTGAGTGTCTGTTGTTATGTCCCCTTTTCATTTCTGATTCTGTTAATTTGGTTACTCTCTCTTTGTCTTTTGGTTAGTTTGGATAAGGGTTTAACTTTATCTTGTTAACTTTCTCAAAGAAACAACTCTTTGATTCATTGATTCATTGTATTGTTTCTTTGTTTCAATTGTGTTGATTTTATCCCTAAGTTTGGTTATTTCCTGGGCCTATTCCTTCTGGGTGAATTTCTTTCAGCTGTGCTGTGAAGTCTCTCATGTGAGGTTTCTCTTAAGTTTTTCATGTAGGAATCTAGTGCTATGAATTTTCCTCTTAACACAGCTTTCATTGTGTCATGTAAGTTTGAGTATGTTGTGGATTAATTTTCATTGAATTCTAGGAAGTCTTTGATTTCTTTCTTTACTATTTCCTTGACCCAGAAGTGGTTCAATTGAGAGATGTTCAGTTTTCATGGATTTGTAGGCTTTCTGTGGTTTATGTTGTTGAACTCTTAACTTTAGACCATGGTGATCTGATAGGATACAAGGAATTATCCCCACTTTTTTTTTTTTTTTGTATCTATTGTTATTTGCTTTATGACTGAGTATGTGGTCAATTTTAAAGAAAGTTCCATGGAGTGCTAAGAAAAAAGTATATTCCTTTGTGTTTGGGTGGCAAATTCTGTATATATTAAGTCCATTTGAGTCATAACATCTGTTAGATCCGTTATTTCTCTGTTAAGTTTCTTGGTAAACCTATCCATTGGTGAGAGTGGGGTATTGAAGCCTCCCACTATTAGTGTGTGGGATTTGATTTGAGATTTAAGCTTTAGTAATATTTCTTTTACATATGTAGGTGCCCTTGTGTTGAGCATAAATGTTCAGGATTGAAACTTCATCTTGGTACATTTTTCCTGAGATGAATAAGTAATGTCTGTGCTGGTCTCTTTTGGTTGATTTTAGTTTGAAGTCTGCTTTGTTATATATTAGGATAGCTATTCCAGCTTGTTGGTTAGGTCCATTTGATTGTAAAGTCTTTCTAGCCCTTTATTCTGAGCCAGTTTCTGTCTTTAAAGTTGAAGTGTGTCTCTTGTATGAGGTAGAAGGATGGATTCTGTTTTTGTATCCATCGTGTTAGGCTGTGTCTTTTTATAAGTGAATTGAGTCAATTAATATTAAGGGCTATTTATCAGCAGTGATTGTGATTTCCTTTTATTTTTGTTGAGAGTGTATGTGTGTGTGTTTTCCTTCTTTGGGTTTTTCTTCTGTGGGGTTATCTATTGCTTGTGGTTTCATGGGTGTATCTAACTTCCTTAGGTTGGAGTTTTCCCTCTAGTGCTTTCTGTAGGGCCAGATTTGTGGATAAGTATTGTTTAAATCTGGTTTTGTCATGAAATATCTTGTTTACTTCATCTATGGTGATTGATAGGTGTAGAGGATCTGTCCCAATATACTAAGTTTTTAAAAATGCATTTTATATATCCATTTTTTGTTATTGAATCTTTTTTGCTAGCATGAGTTATAAACACATTTTTTTTTCCTGTATTCTTTTAAAGTATAATAATCTTTGGGCTTTTAAAATAACAGTTTAAAATCTTTAAACTTTTTGTGCATATAATACTTGCTACTAATTTTGTTGAAAGAATGGCCTACATCTAAAATTACCCCTTTGATAGGTGGGTGTGCACATCTTAAAGTTATTTTAAGGTGTTTGTACTACAATGTGTATTCATTATAAATATGAACATACACATATTTCTTTTTGAATAAATAATGAATTTGCTTAGGATATAGCATTCTGTTTATTTTACTTTTAAGATAGTATTTATATCATTAACATGTGAAGGAATATATTTTGTAGTGCTTGAAATTTCAGCTCTTATATATGAATTTGAACTTTAAGTAAGTTAATATTTCATCTTAAAATGGTATTTATTGTAAAGTTAAACTTTTATTTAGTGTTATAGAAACATGTGCTTACCTTTGTTAATCTTTTTTAAAGATTGAAGTCTTTTCTTTTGGCATTTTGTTCAGAGCTCTGAGTATACAAAGGCAGGAGAAACTGAGCCTGCACCTGTCCCTGGTCCCAAAGACCCAGAAGATATACCAACATTTGATGAGTGGAAGAAGAAGGTTATGGAAGTAGAAAAAGAAAAAAGTAAGGAGGCACTGGGATCCTATTCAAGTGTTTTTAAATTATGTGAGGGAGTGGCTTACATATGCTTTCTGCTTTTTAAATAATAAAATTTCTAAGAACTTCATCAAGGAGATAAAGCACTGCATTGCTGCTGGTTACCTGCCATTTACTGGTAGTGTACATTTTTATTAATTAAATTCTGTTCTCAGAGATCATCCACTGATTCTAAAATTAGAAACAGTAATGATAATCACTCCCAATTTATGAGAAAAAAAACATGGACATGGAAAGTTTGGTTGGAAACCTTTAAACATTTTGTATAATTCCAAGTTAAGAATTTTTGATGTTGGAGTTAGAAGTACAAAGAATAAACTGCTTTTATTCTCATGGAAACTCTTCATCTTATGTTCTTATTCCAACTATGTGAAAGCACTTTGAATTTCTATTTAGTTTTAAGATAGGGTCTCTATGTGACCTTGGTCAGCCTTGAGCTGACTTCAGACCCCTGGCACTCCTCTTTGCCTGGCATCCCAAATGCTGGGATCACAAACATGTTCCACCATGTCTGGCTTGAGTTTTCTCCTGTATTTTAAAGCTATATTTTTAGACATTCAAACCTGTTTGTTTCTTGAAAGCTGGCTGTTACTGTGGTATTATTGTATGGCTTTGGGTTATTTTTAGTCATAATCATCATGTGTTTATAATAAGGTTTGTCTACAGGTCAGTCATTGCATCCATCTTCTAATGGAGGTCCACATGCCACCAAGAAGGTCCAGAAAAACAGAAATAATTATGCTTCAGTAGAATGTGGTGCCAAAATTTTGGCAGCTAATCCAGAAGCCAAGGTACTTAAAGTATATAAATTATTTTTTAAAAAATAGTAAGAAACTAGTGATTTTATTAAAAACAGACATTGTTACAATGGTAACTATCTTTTAATGTGAGTTAGTTTTCAACTTTACTAATTAATACAAGATTATGCTTTTAAATAGTATCAGTCTTGCTTATATTGGTTGATAATAATTGCATCTTTAAAATTATTGTTTAATAATGTTATGTAGCTTTTAAAATAACTCATGAAAAGTTATTTTTACTGTATAATATCAAGTATTGAAAGTTTCAAAAGGGCAATTAATATAAGGCTAATTTAATGCTATAGCTTAATGGAATTTTTAAATTATTTAGTTTATGTTTTCCCCTTAGATATTCTATATTAAGCTTATTTTAAGTCTAAAATACAGAAATCTCACTAAATTTTAGAATTGAACTATTTAAAAATTTTTTTCTTTAATATATTCCTTTGCATCAAAATAGAGCACATCTGCTATTCTTATAGAAAATATGGACCTTTATATGTTGAATCCTTGCAGTACCAAAATTTGGTAAGTATTGTAAAATTTTACAAAAGTAAATTTTATATGTATACATGTTTATTGCACTAAGATTGATATATTTGTGTAATTTATGATTGATTGTATTGCTATTTGCTTTTCCCTTTAAGGAGGTAACAAAAATGCTAACAGTGACAGGCCTGATCCTAAGAACTGTTGGAGGAGTTTTCTGGAAAGAGATAACTGAAGGGCACCTAGGAGATGGTAGATGATGGGCCACATTCTCTCTGGATGAGTCCATAGAAGCAGTTTAGTGGTGCCCCAGTGAAGGTGACATGAAAACAGTGAGACAGTGAGACCAGATGAGGTTCAGTCTGGTGCTGCAGGTACTCAGATTGATAGTGTGCATTCTCCTCCCTCCCTCTTTCCCTCCCTTTCTCTCTGGCTCACTTGCTCGCAGTGACAGAGAGTGTGTTTGCACCAGCGCAGTTTGTTTGTATATGGACACACATATTTTCTATGTGGATAGAGGCCTAGTCTTTGATCATTGATCATTCTCTACTTATGAGGCAGGGGCTCTCAGTTAATCCCGGAGTTTGCTGATTCCATTAGTCTAGATAGCTGACTTACTCTTTGGATTTTCTGCGATTGCTGGCAGCTGTCACACTTACTCAATTTTTACCTGAGTTCTTGGGATCTAAACAGTGGTCCTCAAACTTGCCAAGCAAGAACTCCACCTCACCCCCCCTCCAGTTTAAAAATTGTAAGGTTTTTTTTTTTTTTTTTTTTTTTTTTTTTTTTTTTTTTTTTTTTTTTTTTTTTTTTTTTTTTTTTTTTTTTTTTTTTTTTTTTTTTTTTTTTTTTTCTGGTTAAAAGGCAGATAGGTTTACATTTATTAAGGAAATGCCATTATCTCAATTATCTCATTAGTAAAGAGGGAAGCTTGAGGAAATGTGTTACCTTTATTGACAGTCAAAATTCCTGCACAATAATTACAAATCAAAAAGAGGAGTCCTGTCTGCATAGCAGCTGTTTCTTGCTGATTTCTCTGGTGGCACAGCTATCTGATACTGCTGCAGCTCATTCCCAATGGGAGATGGAGGTCACCAAGCCACACTTTCTCCTGGGATTGCTGCAAGCCCCTCCATAGTCCAAGAGACCACCTCTTGCCTGGCCCAAGCTTCTTATTGGTCTGATTCTTCAGTGAAGACTCCATTCATTTGGCTAAGCCAGTTGGCTAGTGGACCAGCTTCATAATTCCTGCAACATTTCCCCCTTTTTGTCTAATTAAAGAAGGAAGGCTCAAATTGTAACATAATAAAAACTGTATACAATAAGAACATGTATTGTTCAGAAGAAAGGAAAGGTAATAATCTTAAAAAATGAAGCCACACAGAACAAAAACAACTGTGAGGTAAGAACATCCTAGATGTCCAGGCCATAAGTAATGGCAGTATGCACAAAGATTACTCCAGTAGTTGTTGTCCTTTCCTGAAGAATCCAAATTTTGTATTTAGTGTGTCCTCAGCTAAGATTTAGGAAGATTGTAACTATCTAATCTTCAGCCCCATTAATGTCTTGAGAAGGAAAATATTACCTGATAGTTGCTTTCTTATTTTACAAGTAGAATTAATAATCTACCTTTTATCCTATCATATCTATTCTATTCCAAGTGAGATCTCTGAATCTAATCTCTTGTTCCACCCCTAATCCTATAACAACTATTAATCCCTTACAGATGACAATTATCCATAACCCAAGAAAAACCAAAAACCATCTAGCCCACCTATTGGGAAAATAGGTGTTGTGTTCTTAGAATTACTTCCTGCTGCTATAGTGTCTCTATGGGATCCTGTAAAAACTGAAATAATGGTTAAGTCTTAGGAGAACTAGTTGCAATAAGCTTATCTGAAGTTCTGGCTGGAGTGGTGCAAGATGGTGGACCATCTCAGCTAGCCATCTTGGGATTGACCTGAGCAGTTTGTGGTCCAAAGGCTGTCTTTATGTGGTGTTTATCAGCCTCTGGCATTATTAAGATCCAGGCTGAATTGTTGTTGTGGGGTCCCATCATCCTTTGGAGGTTTTCAGAGGTTGCAGTTTGGAAAGGTTATTGTTCACATGGAAATTTCCGGGAGCTTGTCCTCAAAGAGTGGCCTACAGGAAAGACAATGCAGTTGAAGTAGAAAAATGAGATGGAAAACTGTTGTCACAGCCTCAGTCTGAAATCATGACCTTGAGCTTTATAATTGACAACTTGAGTACAGAAGAGAGGAATCTATTTGAAAGACATTTAATTGAAATCTCTTAAGTAATTAGGTATATAGAAGAGAAAGCCATCTGAGAAATACTCTATTATTTTGACTTCACCACTTTATAATTTTTTGGTTAATAAATACTATAGATATGAGAACAGAGTTATGGGGGAGATAATATATTTATTACAATTTTATGTTTATTTATTTTGATACAGAGTTTCACAGTGTAGCCCTAGATATCCTGGAATTTGCTCTGTAGACCAAATCTTCCTGCCTCTGCCTCCCTAGTGCTGGGATTAAAAGCATGCACCACCACTGTCCAGCTTATTACAACATTTTATTATTCAAAAGTTGATGTGTAAAAGCCAATTGAAGGGCTGGAGATCTATCTCAGAGGTTAGGAGTGCTTACTGTTTTTTTCAGAGGACCCAGGTTTGGTTTTTAGCACTTACATGACAGCTCACAGCCATCCGTGGAAACTCCAGTCCCGAGAGCTCCAGTACCTGCTATGTACATGCTTGTGTTACAATTACTTTACCAACTAGCCATCTCCCCAGCTTCTTTATGGTGCCCTTTGATGAAACTTTTAACTTGGTTCTGGTCTCTCTGGAATTGTTTATTACATTGTGTTTAGAAAGAATTCTTTCCCCACTTCTTGGTTTTCCTGTTGAGAAACTTTTTATTCAGTAATTTATGTTTCTTAATTTCAAAACCATTCTGACATGCAGTGTTGTTATAGCTTCTGTTCACTAGTCTGGTTATCATTATTTGCATCAACACAACAGTTTAAAAGCCTTACAGATCTTAATATCTAATAGGGGAAATTCTTATCCAATTGCCTCTTATTGGTTACTATTATTTTTAGACTTCCTTGTTGAACTCCTAATTTTCATATGGAGAGTTTATTGAATCTTTGAATGATAGATACTGAGGTTTTATCAGTAAGTAAGCTTCATCTTACCTTATTGTTTAACTTAACTTTTTCCATGACTTTTCTGAGACTTATTCCTCAGCAGTTTTTGTTACTATTGTAAGCACCTCTTTACAACTGTTGTATGTAGAGATTCAGTTGATTTATACATTTGTGTATGTGTGTGTGTATATATATATATATATATATATACACAGAGAGAGAGAGAGAGAGAGCTGCCTCCTTATATTTCCTGTTCCTAATAATGTATAAGTTGTCAAGAGGCTTCTATGTTGGGAATTCTATATGGAGTTCCTATAAAATAAACCTTTAAAAATTTCTGAATCTCCTTAACACATTTTACCTTTTCATCAACATGATGATTCAACCTTGAAAACTGTTGAATAGGAAGTGACAACACACATTCTCAATTCATCGGTATTTTAAAGGCAGTGCTGTTGACTTTGCCCCTCTGTGTTTTGCCTGCTGGTATGTGTACCTTTATGTGCCAAATGCCCCTCAGTAAGGCCAGAAGAGGGAGTTAGAGTCCCTTGAACTGAAGCAGAGAATTTAACTGAGGTCTTCTGGAAGAGCAGCCACTGTTTCTAACTGCTGAGACATCTCTTCAGATCCATGCACTGTTAAATTTTTGTGGAAGCTATTAATTTTAAATGAAATGTGTACTGAGATAATGATTAAATTTACATGGTTTAAATTTCTTTAAAAAGAAAATTTGTCAGAATGGCTAAAGATTAAAGACATAGATGTCAGCCTATGCTGGAGAGGGTACGGAGCAAGGGGGAACACTCCTCCATTGTTGGTGGGAGTGTAAGCTTGTTCAGCCACTCTGGAATGCAGTATGGCGGTTTCTCAGAAAATTGAGAATCAATCTCCCCAAGGACCCAGCAATACCACTTCTGAGTATATACCCTAAAGAAGCACAGTCACACTCCAAAGGTATTAGCTCAACTATGTTCATAGCAGCATTATTTGTAATAGCAAGAACCTGGAAACAACCTAGATGTCCCTCAACTGAAGAATGAATTAACAAACTGTGGTACATCTACACAATGGAGTACTACTCAGCAGTAAGAAAAAATGATATCCTCAAATTTGCAGGCAAATGGATGGGTTTGGAGAATATCCTCCTGAGCGAGGTCTCACAAACCCAGAAAGATAAGCAGGGGATGTACTCACTCATTAGTGGACTTTAAATAAAAAGCAAAGCCTGTCCAAGCTGCAAACCACAACCCCTGAACAGCTTGGGATCTGAAGTACCTTGAACCAACTCCTTGGAGCCCATTCCCTCCAGAGGAACACCTGATCCAGTCTTGATGTTGGAATGAGGAAAGCGGATCTGCCCACAGTGGATGCTGAACTAAGCCACCTTGGGACCTTGGGACCTCCTGCCCTTGCTGGGGAGGAGATAAGGAGATGGGGAGAAAAAGAGAGTGACTGGGAGAGGTGGGAGGGGGAAGGGAGCTTGAACAAGGGGATACATGGATAAAAAATGAGACTTTATTCATAATAGTAATAAAAAAGACATTTTTTCTAGCTCTTTCATATTTCATTCACAGTTAACATTTGACCTGCATTTTCAGTGTCATGTAAATACATTTATCTTTTCATGTAAATTATTATATATCATATTTATAGCTTAGAAATAGGCCATCTGCTATTTTTTTTAGAGAGCTTTTTTATTCTTTTTGATTACTAAAATTTATTTATAGTTACACTGAGCTTTACTGAGTCTTCTCTAAATGGATATTTGGATTATTTACAGTTATTTTCCCAGGATAAGCAGTATTACTGTTAGCACAGCATCTTGTATTATGTGAATACCACTTGACTGATTGATTGATTGATTGATTGATAGGGCCTTGCTTGATAGCCTAGGCTAGCTCTGAATTTATTTTGTAGCTCAGTCTGGTTATATATTCTTGCTTTTTCCTACTATGCACTGGGATTATAGGAATATACTATTCTATCTAGCTTATTTTTGAGTTAGCTTTTATATTATTATCTATAATGTAAAATGCCTTAAGACAAGACAAGAACAACAAACCGAGCTGAAGGAGAAAGGAGTCACTCTTTCTTCAGTTTCAGTCCTAGGCTCTATTGTTTTGAGCCTGAGGCAAGGCAAATTCTTACCCACCAGTCAGTGTGTTAAATAACCTCATGATAGACAGGAAGCAGAGAAGGGTAAAAGTCTGTGGGAAAGGAAAAGATAGATCCTTCTAAAACATAATCCTTGCTTAATTCAAGTAGGCCCTGTGTTGTGCTAGTCCATTTAGCTCTAAAATTATGAGTAGATGAATCCACTGATGAAGTTAGAGCCCTTATGTCCAGTCACCTTTCAAAAACTTAGTGTCTGGCAGCTAGACCTGTGGAAGTCGTAGATTTAAACCTGAACCATTTTTGATAAATTACATATTGTAGAAATAAATTTGCTTCCTTCATATTTTCAAAGTTTGATAATAAAAATCTTATAGTATTGCTTTTCTTGCGATAGACATATTTTCTCTTAAAAAATAGTATCTAATGTTTGTTTCCACTTGTATCTCTGTAAAAATCTATTTATCTTTTATTTCTTCTGCCATCCTTTTCTGTTCATTAATTTGCCTAAATCATGAATTGTATATAGTGTTCAGATTTGTAAGATTACTGAAATATAGGTGCTTAATAGAACATATTGAAATGGATTTGTTAGCATAGTTTTATGCAACATTCTTTTAAGTTTTTTCATTGTTCTTGCCAAGAAAACGTGAGAGTTACAACAGGTTTAGGTATAGTGAAAGATTAACAAAAATATCTGGTAAGGTATAGTCACCAACATACTAGTATCTTATATAAATATGAGTTTTTTACTGGAGATACACAATTATTAGAATTTTGTTTTCCAAGTGAATTGACTTGATGATGCATTTACCTGAAGTAATACCTTTATACATATCATTAATTATATCAGTGAACATATATTAATACAGTTTTTATCTTCAAAATAGGGAAACATTCTCTGTAAAAAATGAAAAGAGAGAAATTAGCTTTTAGTTTTTTTCTTTATACTATATTTTGGGTTTCTTTTCTTTATCACAAATAAATAGTTTATTTTTAGTTACCATGTATCCTTTCAGGTAGTCTAGGAAATATTCTGGCTTTGGCACTAGATAAATTTTCTGATTTTTAACTTCACCGTTTAGTAGCTATGCAACTATTAGTTGATGACCTTTCTTTGCAGCCTCCTTGTTTGTTTTTTGCCATCTCTTGGAGCTTTAATTCTATTTTCCTCTCAAGATTAAACACGAGTAATTTTAATATCTTTGGTTTATTTGGGGCTGACAGTATCACTCAGTGAGTAAAGTACTTGTTGCCAAGAATGGTGATTTGACCTCAGTCACACCCAGCATGGTGAAGGGGCCTAACTCTGCTGGGGGCTGCCCTCAGACTGCGTCCAGCATACACTACACACACCATGGCCTTTGTGTGCCTGCCCACACATATGCACACTGAATGAGTGAGTGAGTGAATGACTATAGTTAAAAAATTAAAGTGCACTTGGTGAAAAAATTGATTAGAACAGGTAAAGTACTAGCCAAAAATTTTCTTTTTTCATCTTTTTTTTTCCTGTAAATATGCAGTTATATTTTTGTTTCTGTGGAAACATACTTTTATTGCCTTATTTTTTTCCTAAGTAGTTGTAATATGACATCTTACCATATCAATGAGCCTCTCACCCTCTCTTTGGTGGTAGGAGGTGTCTTTAAGTGATAGGAATTGAACCATTGGCATTATTCTTAATGAAAATGAATTGCTTCATTGTCTAGGAAGACTATAATTTTTAATTGGCTTAATATATTTTTGCTTTTTGTCAATAACCTTTGCAAATTGCTAATACAGGGTGGTCATATGAAGCAGGGTTCCCTTCAGATAATTTTTAAGAGTGTATTTTCATACTAACTGTATATATCAAATTATTTTTGTCAATTTATAACATTGCAGAATGCTTTTAGTAAAATAATTTCATTAAAAGAAATGTAATTTTAAGTATATCATGGGAGTAAATGCTAACATTTCTTTCTTCTCACTAGATAATGCTTGTCCTGATCAAGGCATTTTTACAAATAATACTCCTTTGTTACATTTTAGTAACTTGTGGATGCCTAGTTCATACAGATTTTTATGATGAACCACTTTGATTAGTTTATGTAAATAACTGTCTTTTCTTTTTAAAGGTTTGTTATTGAACTTTGTGAGCCAATTCAAGTGAAACAGTTTGATATTGCAAATTATGAATTATTTTCTTCTACTCCCAAAGACTTTCTGGTTTCTATCAGTGACAGGTAAATTTTTAAACTTTTTTTTTAGAGTTTATGATAGAATTTCAGAATAAAAATTAAAGCACATACTAATCTGTTATCTTGCATCATTTTAGGTTTTATTTTAATATCAGTTTGTAGTAATACTTTAGTTGTGGACTCGTGTTAATCATGTGTCTTAGAGCCTCTTGTAATACACAACTATGTTAAGCCACTTCCTCATAAGCTGAAGACACAGATGGGGGTTAGCTTGCTTAAGTTACGTGATTGGTTATTTGGGAGAAACAGGATTTCCGTCTAGAACTGTGTGACTTAGAGTCCTTATGCTTATTGCTTTCAGACAGTTCTTTAAAATTTACTAAAAGCATGCTTCATTTTATATCACAATGTTTATTTTTGGTGAAGTGCAAAAGCTTTTTTACTTGCATGATTACGGAAGAAATATAAATCTAAGAAATTAGAAAGAGATCTATATTTCGTTTCTGATAACCAAAACTTACTATTCTTAGCATTTTAATATATTTATATATTTCCTGTTTTTTCAATCATTCCATATTTTTAATGCCAATAAAATGTACATTTTTAAATTTTTTACATCCTAAGAATATTTTGTCTTTTAAGCATAGCAATTTTAATTCAAATTCAATTTTATTTTTGAAAATGGAGGTGTTTATTTGCTGTATAAGCACATTAGTGTGCCAGTGATCCTGCCACTTGTATGTTGTGACTTCACTGTGCTGCTGTTATTATCAAAGAGTTCCATTGGTCTTCCTCTTCTTCACAGTCATCATTGTATCTGTACAGCTTTTGAAAACAATTCTTAAAATTTCTTGAGAATTTTATCTACTATCTTGATCATTTGATTTCAGACCATTGTCCTGATTGTGTGTATTAGATGATCATACCTAGCTCTGAAAGTTAAAGAATGTATATTTTTAAAGATGAGAAGAAAAACTCAGTATTTTGAGCTCCTTATATGTTTTAAACAATAACTGGTTTAGAGTTTGAATCTAGATTTTCTTTTAAAAGAATTAGCTGTGCAGAATATCTGTTTAAATACAGTAAGATGGTATTTTTTTACCCTGCTTTCTGTTAATACCATTCATGCATTTCTTTCTTCATCACATTCACTGCCATGTGTGAAGCGGCATCTTCCTGTGTTCAGGATCTCTTCGTTACTTTTTTCCTGTTCCTACTTTTTGTCTTCTGTTTGTTAATATGATTTTTCAATTAATCCTTTCCCAGTAAATCGGGACCTGTCAGTTTAAAATACATTAACTCAAGGGCTTATTATATTTAAATTTAGTGTGCTTAACATGAGAAGAAAAACTCTACATGATACATTTATTTTATGTTTTCTAGATACCCCACAAATAAATGGATTAAGCTGGGTACTTTTCATGGTAGAGATGAGCGAAATGTCCAGAGTTTCCCTCTGGATGAACAAATGTATGCAAAATATGTGAAGGTAATCTTTGTGCATATAAAGCTATATCTTGTAATGAAAATTTTCTAGTTATTCATCCTGTTTGTTTAGAAATCAGAGAAACTAAGAGGAAATTTATAGCATAGTACTATTTAATTAATTACTTATTACAAGGCTGTATTATTTTATGAGACAACTGTTATTCTGGCATTTTTGTATTATTGGTCTGGCATTTTTGTATTATTGGTAATCTAGACCAAACAATTTTATTTCTGACTCTAATGAATTGCCAAATTATAAGTCTCATGTAGCTCACCGTGGCCTAAATGACTGGGTACTGTGAAGCACGCAATGCAGTACTATGCCCAGTGTGACTTAGAGTCTGTACATTGTCATCTCCCTGGTAGTGTATTCTGTTTTGAAATTTAAAACATTACTGCCATTGGAATATTTTAAGTAGGTCTGATTTCGTTTCAATTTTTTCAAATCTGTTCCTAGAGGATTCAGTTTTAATATCAATTTATGGCTCCCCTTTTTATATTTTAGTGAAACATTTTATGCCCAATTAGCAGTTTCAGATAAAAATGTAGATACATAAATATTCCCATTGCTTCCTTCACCAACTGTCAGTCTTGAGATGAATTTAAGTAATACATGGACGTTTCTGTGCCTTTCTTTTCCCTGCCCCCTTTCTTCTTGAATAGAAAGTAGTAGACACATCGTAAAGTACCATGATGGTAATGATAAGGTCTTTTCCAATTACATAACTTCTAATTTCTGTTCTTTCTTCTTTAAATTGTAAGAACTTGTAGCTACTTGATTTTGTATTCTGTAATTTTACTCCCTCTGTTTAAAGCATGACTTACATTGATTTCTACAAATTGGTAAACTTGTAGTATTCTTAATTTCAGTGTAAAAGTACTAGGTTCTGTATTAAAAAATGCAGTTAATATTTTCAGAGTAAAAATTGCCATGTAAAACTTACTACTTTTATGGAGAGAAACTATATAAAACGTTTATGAATTGTTTTAGTTGGAGAACTCTTTAGTAAAGACAAGTCTAAAAACCATTTGCTTGTTATTCTTATAGTGATGAATGCCATATATGCATTCTAAGGGAACTAAATATAAATATACAAATTAACTTTTTAAAACTTTCATTTTGTAAGTGAAGCATCTTTCTCTTGTTTCACATATGAAAAATTTATACTTTATTTGAAACACATTGGGTATAATATTTTAAAACCACCAGAAACAATTCATAATAAACTAATTTGTTTATTAATGTATATATTTAACTGGAGACACATATATTTTACATGACTATAATATTTAACATAAGACATGGTTATTTCTAGAAGCCACTGGTTTTAGAATACTTTTTTTAATCTAACAGAACAATAGTAATGGGTTTAAAGATTGTTTCACTGTATCAGCTTAAGCTAAGCTATTACATGTATTTAGATTGTGCTTTTCAGTTGTTATGGAAAAAAAATGGAAATTAGCGCTTTTGTTTCTGCAAAGAATTAAGAGTACTACAATGTTACCTGTCACTGTGCATTGCCTTCTATACTTCATACCATATGGGTGCTGATACTTAAATTACTTAGGGCACGTTACCCAGACTTTGGAACTGATTCCTTTTTCTTTTCCTTTCTCTTGCTTCAGATGTTCATCAAGTACATAAAGGTTAGCAACCTTCTCTTTTGCACTATTGAATAACAGAGCATGGCATATTAATGCATTAAAAAAATTCTCAAGGCTTTACAAGTATTGATTTGGGGGAAATGATTTTATTTTTAGAAATGTTATAATGAGAAGACTATACTGTTAACCTTATGGGTACCCTGATGGTTTCCAAGTTCATGTGTTTTTATTTTTCAGGTGGAGTTAGTATCACATTTTGGGTCAGAGCACTTTTGTCCTTTAAGCCTAATAAGGTAATACAGAATAAAATATTTTCTGTTTTTATAAGTGATATTAAAACACTTTAATGTTTTTTAAAGTAAAATGTAATTTCCTCTTTTATGAAAGTAATAGTGTAGAAAAGAGCTTCTATTTGAATGTATTTTGAAAAAAATACCAAGATAGTCTAAAAAAATCAACCTTAAAAAGTATATTTCTGTTAGCATACTTTCTATTTTATTGTGCTTATAATACATAGAACAGATTGATAGAAAATTTTGATTGTTATATTCTAAATGTTTTGTTACCTTTATATTTTAATGAAGTAACAGATGGATAAATGTAAAAAATAGATTATGTTTATGTATGAAAGCATTAGCAGAATTAATGTAATATTTTTGCTCATGTATTGTGACGTGATGAGCCTTAGTAACTTCTGTTTTAATGAAAACCTGTAATGAAATTGCTACTAGGGTTTTCGGTACTAGCATGGTGGAAGAATATGAAGAAATTGCTGACTCCCAGTATCAGTCAGAACGTCAAGAATTATTTGATGAGGACTATGGTAAGTGATTTTAAGAAGGTGACTACTGGGATTTTTTTTTTTTTTTTTTTAATTTCGTAGTAATGGATGAGTAATGAGTTTTATAAATTAACAATTGTGGTCACTTTAGTTTATTTTATTGTTATTAATTCTAGTAGCCAAATTTTTTTTTAGTGCATCTTCTAGTGTGAATGCTTTATAATTTACATTCCAAACTCATCAGTGAGTTCTTTGTAACTGGGATGAGAATATCCCAATTCTGGGCCTATGAGTCTGTTAAACTTATAAGATACTCAAACAGCAGAAGTAAGTATTGATTCCTTTGCTTTGCCCTGAGCCTTTGAGCAAGCACATTAAATCCGAGTCTTTTAAAGTTCTTCTGAGTCAGAGGGGAGAGTTTTTAGTTCCTGGCTACTTTGGTTGATGAAAATGGTATAAACTGTAACTTGAAAATTTTAAAGTTTGCTTTGACGTTTTCCTACCAAAATAAAGTACATACAAAGGTAGAAAAATGTGTTTAATACTTTTGGTCTGAATTACATATATTTTTCTTGATTTACATCTGTTAAAATGCTTCTGAACCTCTTATGTGAACATGTTTTAGGCTTATAATTAATATTTACAGTATTTTATATTTCAGTTGACTAACAAAATTCAGGAACTTTTAAATGCTATTATTAGAACTAGTTCTCATCAAAATTATT
The DNA here is from genome assembly GCA_004025045.1 of Sigmodon hispidus. Taxonomy (NCBI): domain Eukaryota; kingdom Metazoa; phylum Chordata; class Mammalia; order Rodentia; family Cricetidae; genus Sigmodon; species Sigmodon hispidus. Next base: position 14,287 of record PVIH01019534.1, on the reverse strand, counting down.
TAAAAATTATTTTTATCTTCTCTTCAAACAGATTATCCCCTAGATTATAATACTGTGGAGGATAAATCTTCAAAAAATCTTCTTGGTTCTGCTACAAGTGAGTATTTGGGAGCTTTCTATTTATATTATTAAAGTCTCAGTCTCTCTTGCTCTGCTTCTGACAGGCTATTTGTTGCATTGCAGTTTAGAATGCTTAATTCTAAATATATTGACCTGTGTTAGTTTTTAAAGGAATTGCCATGGAAATAAAATATAGTAGGTAAAAAAGAGGAAAATGTAAGCATCAGATGTAATCAGATTTGAGGGCGCAATCTCTTTTAGTGAAGAAAGGGCTATAAATTTCTTGAGGAAAAATTATTAAGAAAGTACACCAGTGAATTTTTGTGTGAGTTTAGGGTTGGTAATCTATGCATATACATAGTTTTCTGTTCAACTTCAAAATATAAAAGCTATTTGCAGTGTGCACCAAAAATAGTAATAATACAATATGGTGTTTTAAACTAAAGAAACGACTGTGATACCTACTTGGTGGTTTAGTTTGTTGTTCTTCCAAACTAGTATGAACCTAGGAGTAGGCTAGCTAGAGATACTTATAAAAACATCCTACCCAACTGGAACAATATTTTTGCAATTAATATAAAAGTAAGCATTTTCTATTTACTTAATTACTGAATAAATAGCTAGCGGTCGAGGCACTGTAGGTATACTTTGGGAGACAGTTTATGCAGGTGCATGAAGTTGGGTCACTCTCTTTTCACCTCCCTTTTCTCCTACATTTTTTCTTCTTCATGGTGGAGTATAATTTTTAACAGTCGCTTAGAGGTGAGAATAAAAATATTAAAAATACCTGCAAGAGGAAAACCCGTTTATGTACTGTTCATTACATATTAGTTTATTATACTTCATTTATATTTGTTGATTTTGTTTTCTTTCATGTGTGGTAAGCACTGTAACCCTCACCTAAAACCCTAGCCACTGTTGATAGTTTTTGACTTTTTAAGTTTGAACAACCATTCTCACTTAGGGCTTATTGTTATTTTGTTACTGATATAAAAATAGTGCTGTGATACAGCATTATTTTAGTACCAAAAAACAAGATGGTATGTGTTATGTATCTGAATTTTACCATTATTTTTTCAGTATATATTTACTTTATGTAATAGTCGTTATTCTTAATGATGTTTAACCTAGTTCTGAGGAAACATCCTTTTCTTTTCTTTTTATACATGGAGTTAGAACCAGACTAAAACTTCTTTAGCTTCTGATGGTTATGAGAAAGGGGAGGGTGCAAGGGAGCAAATTAGTTTCTTATAGTTTTATTTAGATAAGGAAAAACCTTGTTAATATTTTGGCTTTTATTTTTTCTCCCTATGGAATTAGTTTGCAGATACCATTAAAACATATTTATTTATATGCCAGTGTAGAACATTTCCTATTGGTAGTCTTTTTCTCTGACCATATACTGTTTTAATTAATTACATATAGATTATCATTTTGGCTCAACTTTTTTTTTTTTTTTTTTTTTGTCTTTTTGAGAAATGTGTTTTGCTAACACTATTCTTTTTCTTTTTTATGGGTCTTAAAAGCAACCTATTTACTTTTGGATGTTTGGGTATTGAAAGAATTTGCATAGTATAATGATAGGGACAGGGAGATGTTATATGCTCTATAGTATGGAAAATAGTTTTTTGAAATGACATATACCTCTTAGCTTCAAAACAAGAGAGATGACAAGAACAAAGTATTATATGACGTTTACTATCTGATCTGTATAGTCTTCTCTGAAGTATCAGGATTCATATGTAGAATGAGTCTAAAGAACCCATATCTAACAATAGAATATCCACATTTGACAATTCTAAATGAACTTGAAATTGTGCTTATTTGGAGCCCAACATTTTGGTGCTGGAAAGCACATGTAGGCCAATATTCTATTATTAATGGACTAAGTTATCTTCGCACTCTAGATTTTATAACAAAACCTGTGTAGCCCAGATTGCTTCAAACCTGTCACCCTCCTGACTCTGCTTCCAAAGTATTGAGATTTGAGATGTGTACCAACACACAAACTTTCCCTTTCTAACATGTATACATAGTCTACAATACAGAATTTTGTAACTTTAATCTTAATGGAAACTCCCTTTTCCTTTATCTATTAGATACATATTTAGTATCCCTTTAATTGAGATACTTGGAACCAGAAGTATTTTATAGTTTAGATTTCAGAATATTTATATATTCATAATAAGATATTTTGAGGTATAAGTTTAAATATGAAAGTCTCTTATTTTGTAGTTCATGCACATTGCTTGAAGGTAATCTTATACAGTATTTGTAGTGTGCTTGAATTTTGAGTATGATCCATCATATGAGGTCATATTTAAAATTTTCTGCTTTTGGAAGTAGGAACTGTTAGTGCTCAAAAAGTGTATTTTGGAGCATTTTGGCTCTCAGGCTTTAGAGATTTGAAGTAAGGATGGTTAACCTACAGTTAGTATTCACAGGAAGTATACATCACCAGAATCCATACCCATTCTATACCGAGGCATGCTTGGTACTGTGTAATTTTACCATTACAAAGGGAGAAATAGCTGTCTTAGAGGAGCATGTGTGCATGCTTGTTTTGACAGTTCTTGTGAGTCTTGCTTACATCCTTGGACTAAAACACTTTCTACCTAATGCTGCTTCTGCTTCATTTGTGCTTTATCTTGCGGATCTACCAAATAGCCACATACTTTGATATTCTTAAAAGCATATCTTTTCTCTTAGATACATGTTTTACATTTTATTGAGATCTCCATATCTGATTGATAAACATACTTATGTAAATATACATGTTTAGGACAAATTTTTTAAGTCAGTATATTTGAAATTTGATGTGGTAAAATGCAGCGATTTGAGCTAACAGACTACTTGGTAAGTGAGTTTTGATTGCCATTTTTTTGTGGTCTGTAAAGAGAAAGTAGAAATGACTATCTAAAGGGAATGGAGTGCACAGAGAAGAGGGTATGTTTTTGTTGGTTTATCTTGGAATATTGAAGCATAGACAAAACTCCCCCATCTCTGCATCCTAGACAAGAGTTCCATTTTCTGTAACCAAATGCCATTAAAATACTGAAGTCTTAACAATAATGTACAGGTGTTTGGTCCCTAGGAGTGTTTCATTCCTAGAGGAATAATGTGGGATGTGTAACTTGCCCAACTCAGAGAATTGAGGAAAATTACTTCAGTCTGGGATTGTGCTTGATGTTACTGCTTTAGTTATTCTAAAGAGGTCTTAGTGGCTTATCATGACAAAAGCTGCCCACATTTGGCTTTAAGTGTAGAAAGGTCAGAATAGTCTGTTCACAAAGTTGTTTTATCTCAAAAGAGAAAGAGAGAAAAAGTAATGTTTTATGAACATAAGGAAATTGTTTCTTTAGTTAGATGAGCTGAGAAAATAGAAATTTTCCAAATTTTGCTTTTGTTACCAGGCAGTCCCCTAAAATGATGATAAACAGGTCTTTAAATTATAGAATATTGTGTCTTCTTATTGTTAAGCTACTAATAAAATGACACAAAAATAAGTTCTTTATACAGATTAATATAGATATTTGTTCATTAAATCCTTTAACTATGACCCTAAATTGGAAATCTGAGATACAAGTTTACTTTAAATATAAGAGAATATAAACTATAGATTCAAAAATTTGATTTTTGTAAAGCAGGTAGCTATGACTGAACTTTGGTAGCAGTGTAACGATCATGTCTAATAGGGTAGTAGTATTATTGTCATTCAGAGTGGGTTTATAAAGAAGCAGGAGTTTCTATTCCTGATGTGGAGGTTTGTGAGGCTTGTGAGGCAATGGGGGTTACTATTCCTGTCTTACCACAGCTGAAGCAGCATCTTAGCCTGAGTAAAAATCAGGGCCAGAATTCCACAAGAATCTGGTGATCAGAGTGGAGAGTCTTCTAATAATGGAACATAACTTTAGAGGAGTTTCCCCAGTCTACCTTGAACTGTTATCTGAAGTCAATTCTTCACTATCACACACACACTTTTGTTAAAGCCCTGAGCGGACACAGGCTGTACTGTAAGCTTCTCAAGTTATTTGCATAACTTTTTTCCAAATCAGACCCCTCATAAAAGTGACTCATATAGTTTTTGTAATCTTTATTAACCTTTCAATGAAAACCAAGAATGAGAAAAGAACTAAGGGAAGGCACATCAAGAAGGCTGAATGCCCAGCATGGTCACAAAGAAGCATATGGATGTGTGCTGGGCAAGGAAAAGATCTCTGACTGCTTTAAAGGGGACCCCACGTAGAGCACTTTTACATGTACTTAAGGGTGATTTCATCTGAATATAAAACAAAATATGTTTGTTATTTATAACCATCAGAATAACACAAAAGCTGTTACTTTTAAATGTGATAAATTTAAAAGCTTAGACACAAGAAGCTGGTGAACAAAGTTACAGTACAGTACAGAAGCTTACAGTACAGCCTGTGTCTGCTCAGGGCTTTAACAAAAGTGTGTGTGTGATAGTGAAGAATTGACTTCAGGTTGTTACCTTCAGTTCAAGGTAGACTGGGGAAACTCCTCTGAAGTTATGTTCCATTATTAGAAGACTCTCCACTCTGATCACCAGATTCTTGTGGAATTCTGCCGCCTTGTGCTTCTCGTGTTTCACATATGTCTTTATATACAGGTGGACGTTTGCACCACCTTTATGTTAGCTAAATACCCCCATTGGGGGCAAAAAAAAAAATCAGAACCTATTTTACAATTTGTTCTACTTTTAACCTAAGTTTTGACTTTAACTTTAAAAAAATTGCCTTATCCACACAATCAAAGATATTGGGGGCTATATACAACCCACATAACATTGTTTTGCATAATTAATTTTAAAGTCATCAAAAATTACAAATTTATGTGACTGATATTATGTGATAATTAATAATGGAAATTTTCTGCTTTTCTTTGGATAATAATCTCCCCGTTTTGTTTTTATCTATATACTCATTCATTTAGAAAATTGCTTTGTCTATATGTTTATTTTTTTAAAACTATAGAATCTTCTTTTAAAAACTAAAATATAAATTTTGGTCATGTCATTTTCTCCATGTCCCAGTCCAAACTATATTTTAAATTATAATTGAATTTTGTAATACGCTAAGGGCAGTAGTATTTAGTAAAAGGTAGAAGGAAGTTTTATTTTTAAAAAACTGCATTCAAAATACCTTCTGAACATTACAATTTCAACTTACTCTAGATAAAATCTTTGTCCTATCCTGGACTTTGATAGGAAATACACAGGTAACTAGTCAAAAAGAAAAGGCTTAAAGACCTTTATGGACTTTTAAAAACTATAAAGATTTTAATAAGACTGTTTAGGTATATTGGTATTTAGCTTTCTGATTGAATTTTGTTTTAGATGCCATTCTAAATATGGTGAATATTGCTGCTAATATTCTGGGATCAAAAACTGAAGACTTGACAGAAGGTACCTAATCATTTTATGGGTCTTTAAAATAGTACTTAATAGATCCGTTAAGTTAGAAAAAGAAAGTAATAAACTGAAGTAGATTTTTTATTTAGAATTGGAGAAACTGTTGAAAAGAACTTAGCAGTCCCATTGTTAATTGAACTTTGCAAGTTCTTTTTTTAATGAAAGAACTTGAATCAGCATAAAACTTAATGACTTGATCCCTGCCCTACACTCCTCCCCTGCCCTGGTAGAATTGATTCAACCCAGGAGGACATCGCATCTGCTATACAAGTACTGTTGGATTGAACACTATACCTAGCCTTTATTTAAAAAAAAAAAAAAAATTGAGTCAGGTCTTATTAAGTTGCCAGGCTGGCCTTGAATTTAACAATCCTTAGTCTTGCTAATGTCTAGGTGGTGGCAGGTATTCTGCCCTGCCCAGCTGATTTGATAATTGATTCCTCCTAGCTAGGACAGTAATAATTCTATACCCTCTCTGTATTGAGAATTTGAAGTACTAGTGATACTTTATATTAGCTTTCCTTTGGTGTAGCAAAAATTAGTTTTAGCCAGTTTTTTCTTTAGAAAATGGCAAATATCATTAACAAAGACTAACAAAAACCACCAATCCAATGTAAGCTTCAAAATTACTCATTTTACTTCCTCATTTTCTAATAACTGTTCTAGAAGCATATTAATTATGTAAGATTATGCAAAATTTATACTATCAAATAAGTTAAGGGATAACATTCATTTGTTATAGTTGCGATCCTGTGTGGTCATGTCTTTCTAAGAGAATATGGATTTAAAAGAAAAAAACTCAGTAGCAAATGTTTTTGACCTTTTTCTTTTTCCCGCAAGAGGCTAAAGCTCTTTTTAATTTGTTACAGTAAAATATTTTATGGTACAGCTTTTAAACATGAAACTCAATGTGGGCATCTTTCTTAAAATAGGAAATAAAAGTATATCTGAGAATGCCACTGCCACAAGTGCTCCTAAAATGCCTGAATCAGCTGGTGTTTCAACTCCTGGTCCATCACCTGAGTAAGTTACACTGTGACATCAAACAGAGCTGAGTTCATTAATACAAACGAAGAGCCTGTAATATACAGTCACCTGTGAGAGCCTGAGTCATGGGCCAGACATTTCTGCAGCTACTTAGAGCATTTCAGTTGCTTTTGTGTATTTGTGTATATGTGTATTAAAAATACACTTGGGACCTTGGGACCTCCTGCCCTTGCTGGGGAGGAGATAAAGTGATGTGGAGAAGAGAGAGTGACTGGAAGGGGTGGGAGGGGGAAGGGAGCTTGAACAAGGGGATACATGGATAGAAAATATGACTTTATTCATAATTTTTAAAAGAAAAAAATACACTACATTCAAGGCCACACATTATCTTGGTATTGTGTATTATTTTCACACATTGAATCTTTTCTAAGAAAAATATTTTCTCAGGGTTGGAGAGATGGCTCAGCAGTTAAGAGCACTGACTGTTCTTCCAGAGGACCTGAGTTCGAGTCCCAGCATCCACATGACAGCTAACAACTGTCTGTAATTCCAAGATCTGACACCCTTACACAATTATACATGCAGGCAAAACACCAATTCACAAAAAATAAAAAAAAGAATATTTTCTCATTGAAGGTGATTACACTGAGGACAGATTTCTAAGGCTTGTTTTTTCACTAAGTTTGAAAGCTCTGCAGGTGTGTGCATGCATGTGCTATCAAAGCCACAAAGGGTACTCAAAAATACCTAGAACAGTGGTCCTTGAATTGTGTTTATCACCTACAAAACTAAATTGTTCTTTTTATCAAACTGATTTGTATGGATTTTTTTTTTTTTTTGCAGTAGCACACTTTGGACAGTGTTGTATATATACATAGCATAACACAAAATATCTTAATTTGGGAGGGAGTGCTTCCTATCAAAAACATTTATATTGCAGATGCATATTTGTAGATACATATTATCTATAGTAGACAAGAAACTCGGTGATTTGGCTAATGGGTTATGATAATTGTGTAAAATCTGAAAATCTTTTTTTCTCAGGAACTCTAGTATTTGAATTTGAACTATATTTCACGATAGTAGGAAATCAGAATTGCAGTGAGTATGCTTTGAACTTTAATTCCCAAACAGCATACTAATTAAAAATTATTTTGTGCTTTTGAAGAGCAGAATGAGATATATATGTATATATATATATATTTTCTCAAAGTGACTGAAAATATTAGGTGATTGGAGTGAAAAATATACCATATGTGTCACTGATTTTTAAAAGTACCTAAAAATATATATTAGTGACACAGACATTCTTAGTATTTCTAATTATCTGGGGGTATAATTGCTATTCTTGATTTTATAACTAGGCTTCTCCAGTTAACATTTTTAAAAATAAACTAAGCAAGCTAATTTTACTTATTCACACATGTATGTGCACACATGCAAATATGAGTCTTTGAAGGGGAATGTTCTTGAGACATGATGTTTTTATGCAGTTCAGCCTGACCCCAGACTTGAGATCCTTCTGCTTCTTTCTCCCAAGTACTGGATTTACAGGCACAAGCTTCCACATTGGCTCTTATTAAATATATCGTTGCATCTTAAGGGTTTTTCATTTGTTTACTCTAAATTTTAAAATGACTATGGAGCAGTCACTTGATGAGATAACTTTATGTATAATATTACCCAAAGTTATGGAAAGCTGTTACTTTATTTTCCTGTGCTTAAGTGTTTTAACTGCCACAGACTGGCATATGTACAACAGTATGTAACTTAACATTTGCTATATTGTTTCATTTTCTCTTTCCTCTCTTCAGACATTGCTCCTTTTTACTGCTACAGTTTGTTCTGTAATTAATAGATGATGTGCCCTTGAATATATAAGAAACATAATTAGGTACTAAATGGTTCTATATGGCTATAGATAGCTCTATCTGTTTAGAAAAGCATACCCTAATTGTTTTAATTGGTTAGTGTTTTGCTTTTAGCAAAACTGAAAGTCTGCTTCTTAGAGTCTTTGCTTTTGTCATTGTGATAGAAGTTTATACTTGAAAACATTCCTAGTAATGTTTTTTTTACTATTACTACTACTACTACTACTAAAATTACTACTACTATTCCTAGTAGTAATTTTTTACATAGGAGATCTTGCATATAAAGATAATTTAATTCTGGTATTCATATTACCTGAATTTTCCTAGTTGTTCATTTGTTCTTTAAGATATTTAAAAATTGTCTTATCTCAGAACATGGGCATTGTAATCTTCTACTGTTACTCCACCGTATGTAGGCCCATCCACACAGACCTGCTCTAGAGCCAACGGTGAGCCAGGCTTAGTGACATTGTTGGTTTATGATGAATGTGGTCAAGTATTTGTCTTTTCCTAAGAACATTAGTTCAGATGATGTTCAGATTGTATTTCCTTTAATGCAGACAGTTTTCTGTATGGGAATTCCTGTTGAGAACTTCAGCTGCCTTCTGTAGATGATAGTAAAAGTCCTGGACTCTAGTTCTGGCGCTCAGGTATCTTAATTTCTAATCTGTAAAGAGTGGTGGTAAGTCTTTAAAGAGTTAGTAAATGTTATGGGAAGAAAGATATACTATACATGCAGGGAAGAGAAGTAAGTATTCACTTATCTAGAGTAAAACATTAAAAGGAAGCAAATTTGACGTGGTAAAATACAGCGGTTTGAGCTACCTGTTTACTTGGTAAGTGGATTTTATGTTGTCATTTCTGATTTATATAATGGCAAACTATTTTATGGGGAAAACTGAGTAAGGCTTTGTGTGCACCATTACATCTACAATACCAGTATTCCTTTATGTTGTATTAAAATATTTTCTTAAGCTTATATTACTATTAGATTTCTAATTAAGTGATATGTAATTATGTATATATGTTTCTAGATATGTAATCAATGAAGTCCATACACGTGATGCAGAACCGTCACCCTCAGATACTCCAAAAGAGAGTCCTATTGTCCAACTGGTTCAGGAGGAAGAAGAAGAAGCAAGTCCATCCACAGTGACCCTTTTGGGCAGTGGTGAACAGGAAGAGGAGTCATCATCCTGGTTTGAGTCTGAGACACAAATACTTTGTAGTGAACTGACGTCCGTTTGTTGTATTTCTAGTTTTTCGGAGTACATATACAAGTGGTGCTCAGGTAGAATTGCTCTTTATCGACAACGCAGCAGAACTGCAATGAATAAAGAAAAAGACTTTGTGCCAGCTCAGCCATCATTACCACTTCCTGTAGAATCGGTAGAGGTTTCAGTATTGCAGCCTCCCAGTGGAGATGTGGACAGTGAGAGCATCAAAAGAGAAGCTGAAACTGTTGTTCTTGATGACTTGAGTAGTGTGCACCAGGGTGATTTGATGAATCACACAGTGGATGCAATTGAAATTGAACCAAGCCATCCTCAAACTCTTGTCTTAGATATTACTCCAGAAATCAACTCATTGTCTAAAGTAGAAGGCTCTGAGTCCGTTAAATATGAGGGAGGACATACTCCATCACAAGTAATGCCCCAAGAGAGTTCTCTTGAGTCTGATAATGAAACAGAAAAAAAGTCAGAGAGCTTTAGTTCTGCAGAGAAGCCCTCTGTTAGCCCTGAAACAAGTAAAGCTAACGAGGTAGTGGACAGCACTTGGAGAGAAGACATACCCTCCACAGAAATTGTCACCAAGCCATCTGAAACAGTACCACCACTTATAAACACAGCCACTGTGCCAGATAGTGAGGACGGGGAAACCAGAATGAGTATAGCTGACACACCAAAGCAAATAGCGACTCCAGTTATGGATCCTTCATTGCCTGAAGGGAAAGAGGATGAACAGTCTCCAGAAGATGCCCTTTTAAGAGGGTTGCAGAGGACAGCTACAGATTTCTATGCTGAACTACAAAATTCTACAGATCTGGGATATGGTAATGGGAATCTTGTACATGGATCAAATCAGAAGGAGTCAGTATTTATGAGACTTAATAATCGTATTAAAGCCTTAGAAGTTAACATGTCTCTCAGTGGCCGCTATCTGGAGGAACTTAGTCAAAGGTAAGCTTCCTTATACATTAGCACAACCCATTTCACATGCTAAGGTTAGTAGCTGAATAAGATCTACAAAGACATTATGATAATGTAATAAGCATTATTTTAACTGGAAAAAGAGGACAAGCCACTTGGTGTTCAAATTTTCCAGAATTGTTTCCTGTTTTATTTTTATAAGTGACATGTCATTATTACTAGGCTAATACATTTTCTGTATCTCATTTTCTCCTTTATAATTTTTGTGGCTGAGTTTAGTCCTTAGCTCTTGGGCTTATGTGTTCTTACCAGCCTCATGATTGCCTAGGATTATTGACATGTGCTAACATGTCCACCATCCTTTTCTCTTTCCATTGCTTGACTTTAGCAGTTTTTACTGATTCCCAGAGGGAAGATGGGAAAAGTACCTGAAGGCTTATTTGGGCCAGGTATTTTAAGAGTTTAGATATGTAAAGGTAGGAGAAAATCAGACAAGATTGAAGCCTTTATGTATGCAAACAAAACATTAGCATTGTAATCACACCTTTTATACAGGCCATAGAAACACAGTTCTTTGGTCATAATTTATATCCTTTATTCCTTAGATCAATACACTTATGCAGTAATTAAGATTCCAGCAACCTTCTTGTTCTTACACCTGTATTCTATAAATGTTCAGATCTGTCCTAGAATTTTTTTCCTCTACATTTGCCATCATTTATTTACCAAATGTCTAGAGTTTTTAACATACCACTTTTTCTTAGTCCTCTTAAGCTGAAATGCTAGTATGAGATTTCAGTAAGGTGTGGGGAAGGGATTTGTCCTGGCCTTTTCCCACTGTACTCCACCCTGAAGGAATCACACTAAATCTTTTTAAAATGAGAAGAATAGGTTTGATGTTCAGGATCTGTTGGTTCATACCTTTTGTATGTGTTACTGTACTGTACAGTTCTGAATAGGTCATTTTAAAATTGTGGATTTTAAAATGGAAAAGTGGATTGTCCAGTCTCAAAACCATAATTTTTTCCAGTACTTAATGAATGAGAAAGTGAAATTAAAGCAATTCTTAACTCTGTAGGTACCGAAAACAAATGGAAGAAATGCAAAAGGCTTTCAATAAAACAATAGTAAAGCTTCAGAATACTTCAAGAATAGCAGAAGAACAGGTTTGTTTTTTATCACTTATTTATTTTTAGAATGTAATGTGATATGCATACATCTTTGTGGAGTGTTTTATAATTATTGTGCATGTACAATGTGTAATAGATAATCAGGGTAATAAGTCACTTCGACCATTGTCAGTACCTTCTAGTTTCAAATATATTATAAATTATTTTAAGCAGTAGTTTTCCAATGTGCTAGAGAGGAAATAGAATTAATTCTCCCACTCTTTTGTGCCCTTTGTTGAACTGCTTTTCATTTTTTTACCTTCCTGTCCTACATAGATTGACTTAGTAGTTTGCACAAATGAGTGAGGATATGTGGCATATGTCTTTCTGTGTGTGGTTCACTTTACTTGAAGTAGTAACCTCCATATTGATCTACATTGCTCCAAGCAGCAACATTTTTTTTTTTTTAATGACTGAATAGTATCCCATTGTGAAAACATACCAGTATTTTTTTCGAGTTCATGACATATTTCATCTGTTATAAATAATTCTGCCATAAATGCTGGAAATTGTTTTATCTCCTTTGGCTATATACTCAGCCGTGAATTGCTAGGTGATATGGAAAGTCTATTTAAATGTTTTGAGTAATTTCATACTCTTCTCCGTAATGGTTCTTCTGATTTACATGTTACTCTTGATGTAAATATCTATTGACTTTGGTAGGATGTAAGTATCAAAAGTAGTGCTTAGTCACATTTTCTTCTGATAGCTGAGTATGATTGATGTCATATTTGGGAAGGTATCTAGCTATTGAAGTCATTATCTCATCTAGAAAAAAATATTTTTGAACAATTAACTATTACATTTTGTGTATTGAACCTTTCTGTAACTTTCTAAAACTGCAAAATGTTTTATGTTTTTTTTTTTTTTCTGTAGTACTGTTGTTGGTTACAGAAATAATAGCTTTATTTCTCTTTGAGCCTTTCATCTTTATTCATTTCTTTGTCAGTTGTAGCGAATGATAACAATGAGATTGATTCACTTGCCTGTCTTAGAGAAAAAAATTAATACTACACTTTAAAATATGACAATATGTGTGTGCTATCACAACCAACAAATACTATATCGAGTTTTAATCTAATAACATTTATTTTCTCTCTATATATATAGTATCTATATCTTATGTGTCAAAGTACTTATAATCTTAGCAAGTGTGTTGATTAGCAAGTGTCTTTATATGTTTGTAACTATCTCAGGCGAATCAGTGGTATATGTGAGTGAACTTTCAAAAGAAGTGATTTAATAAATCACTTAGTATTTTAAGACAATAAACTATACTAGAAAGAATCAGGTTTGCATTAATGAGACCTCTTGTTAGTTTTATACACCTCAGACAGTTGAGACCTAAAATCTTGAGTCTGTAATTTAAAATCATAGGTCTAGAATAATAAATGGTTATGTAGTTTCTACGAGGTCTTAAGTTGGAGCTTTCAATTTCCTGAACTTTTTCCTGCCTTTTCCCCTTCCTTTCTAGATTTAGATTATTAGTACTATTTGTGTAGTGTACAATATACATGAGAATTATAGTTTAAATAATATTGATTATAAAAGTTTGTGTAATAACTACAGACAGGTGACTTTGATGACCTATTTGTTGGTAGGAGTATGGCATTAACCAGATGACCACTTGTACAGTTCATTGTATTTCGCTGTGAAAGGAAAGAATTTTTATAAATTTACATTAAAATACTCTGTATATAGAAACTTCAGAAAAGTTTCAGCATGTCTTTTTGCTGGCTGTTTTGCTTTTTAAGACACTTGGTGAGAGTAGCAGGTGTGAGATTGGTGATCCATTGGTTGCTACCTGTGGAAACAATGCTAATTTGGAAAGTTGTTTTATTAGCTTCTGTTACATAATATTCTACATCCTGGCAGTAAGTGACAAATTCTTTTTGAAAAGAGGATTGAGTGCTTTATATTTTTTTAAACTTTTCATCATAGTTTGGAATTATTTATTAAATACATTTTGAAAGAGCTTAGTGTTTTTTCCAAATTTTACTTAAATTTATAATGTAGTTAATGTACAAATGAAATATAAAGAAAAATGATAATGTTTTGTTGTAGGATCAGCGGCAAACTGAAGCCATCCACTTGCTACAAGCCCAACTGACCAACATGACACAGCTTGTTTCAAACTTATCAGCAACTGTGGCAGACTTAAAACGAGAGGTAACTGCTTGATTAACTGGCTCTGTTGTGAGACACTATGGTAGTTTAAGGATTGAACCAAAAAAACCTGCCACTTACATGACACCTTTTCAAAACACCAAAAATGCATTATTTTATTGTTTGTCAACTACATTATGGTAGTCCTTTATAAAAAAACATGGCTTTTCTAATACAGTCTTTTTTTTTTTTTTTTTTTTTTTTTTTTTTTTTTTTTTTTTTTTTTTTTTTTTTTTTTTTTTTTTTTTTTTTTTTTTTTTTTTTTTTTTTTTTTTTTTTTTTTTTTTTTTTTTTTTTTTTTTTTTTTTTTTTTTTAAGATTTATTTATTATGCATACAGTTTTACAGAAGAGGGCACCAGACCTCATCATAGATGGTTGTGAGCCACCATGTGGTTTTGCTGGGAATTGAACTCAGGTCCTCTGGAAGAACAGTCAGTGCTCTTAACCTCTGA
>PVIH01019533.1:0-35094 GCA_004025045.1 Sigmodon hispidus | reverse complement strand
ATGGGACTGTCTGCTCCCTGCCCAGGGAGGGGATGGGGAGTTGCAGTGAAGAAAAATGACCAGATGTGTTGGGAGGGGGAAGAGACCTTGAATAAGGATATACAGGGATGAAAAAAAAAATTCAGAGGGAAAGATGAACACAAAGAAAATATAGGTGTAGCAATTTTATTTGTATTTCTTCCCTTGATAAGCCATGCCTATCATTCTTATCCTCTGTATAGTTATTGTTAACTCTTCCACATTTTAAATTCTTTTTACTGTGTTTTTTTTTGATAAATACAAAATAAAGAAGAGAGAAAAAAAAAGAAAAAAAAAAAAAAAAAAAAAAAAAAAAAAAAAAAAAAAAAAAAAAAAAAAAGAAAAAAAAACAAAAAAAAAGAAAAAAGAGAAAATATAGATATGATAAAATAAAAAGGTAGATTGCTGAATCTACTTTTAAAAAGCAATTACTAATTTTAAATATTCTACATTGGATTGGATTTTTTACATTTTAAACACATTGTATATATCGATACAAAATTGAGATTAATTTTGTAACTGTACATATATTTCTACTCTTGTTCAAGGTATTGTGCCTATACAGCTCATTTAATAATGTATACAAATGACTAGATCATGAAAGCTATTACCCACTAATTAGAATATAAAGAAATACAAGTTAGTAGTTAATCATTATAATGAAACTTGTAGTCATATTAGGTATACTTTCATGGTCAAACAGAGATATATTTTAGGCAGACAGGTCATCTTCAAACACTTCAGAGACCTATAAAATATGTTATTTAAGGCATTTAAGATGTTTAATAGCATACATTCTTTTTATTTTTATGACAATGAGACATGTCTGCTTGTGGAAATCTACTTGAGAGAAGATAATGGACATTGAAAAAATTACATATAAAGTTTATTTTCTTTGTGGAAAAAGTTAGCCACTGGGTAAGAAAGTGCTCTTTCTTCAGCTACTGACAGTATGCTGTCTATGGTGGACAAGCAGGACACAGAATAAAGGACTACTAAATTTAACCAAGGCAAAGGTGGGAAAACCCTTCAGAAAATTCTGCTTCATAGATAAATCTTTCAGATACACTAGGGCTGTAGGCCAAAGAAGGATGTTGCAGAAGAAACTTGGGTGACTGTCCAGGTAGCCAGTTATTTCTTTCATTTCTTAAAATTTTTGGAAGTTGCTTGCTTGTACTTCCTCTTTCTCAATTAATATTATTCCTTCTCTGGTCTCTGTGGGAGTTGCAGAACAGATAGTTATAGTTTTTCTACTTACAGATTTAGTAAAGGGTTATAAAAGAGGCATAAAATATATAAATTTAAGAGACATCAAAGGATAGGTTTTTGTGGTGATATGTTACATATTTAATAAAACCTAGAATATCAAGAGATCAACCCACAGTCAAAACAACGCAGAGTTAGCTCTGGGAGTTCTGGATCTCTGTGAGTACAAGGCCAAACAGCTAGGCTTCAATGGCACATCCTTTATCCCAGAGCAGAGAAGCCAGGAGTGGTGATCTATGCCTCTAATCCCATAACTTCAGAGACAGATCATTCTGTGTTTCTATGAGTTCAAGGCTGACTACCAAAAAGAGTAGCTAATGCTTTTAATCTTAACCTGGATTGGATACAGCTGTGCAAGAAGGGCATTTAAGGCAGGCTTAGAAAAACAATAGCAATTATAAGAGACCAGGAGCAAAGCTGAGGAAGCTGGAAGATAGCTGGGTGAGATTTGACTGTGGTGTTTCCTCTCTCTGATATTTCAGCCTTTCCCTGATATTTAGCTCTGAGTCTCTTTCATTACAATCAGAATTTGTGCTACAGGTTTTTATTTGTAATAACAAGTTAGATAGAAAGTTTATCAGGTACAGCAAAATAGGATGAATAAAGGAATGTTTTCTCTGAGTTCTTCAATTGTTAACAAACTAGATATTATTGTTGTAATTTTTGCCTGTATATGTTATGTAGTTACTGTATTTATTTTATATAGCTTTTCTTATATTAGTTATAACTTTCTGTTTTTAGTTTTGACAAAAAGAGAAAATGTGGTAATATATTGTGTAGGCTCTGACGATATAAAAATTAGCCTAAAGATCAGAGGACAGAGTCAGCCACAGAGTTAGACATAGAGGTCAGAAAGTGGTGGCATATGTCTTTAATCCTAGAACATTGGGGGCAGATGCAGATGCATCTGAATTTCTTTGAGCTCAAGGTCACACTAGGCAACAGGAGATTGATCTAGTCCAGGAGAGAAACAGTACCAGGCTTTGATGACACACCATTAATCCCAGCACAAGGGATTCCATGCCTCTTTCCATGTACTTGGAAGCACATAGGCCTTTAATCTCAGCCTAAGAAATTTGAAACAGGAAGTGATATGGCTAGACAGAGAAAGAAATATAAGGCAGGAGGAGAAAGGATCTTCCCCATTTCACTGAGGAATTAGCCAGGTAAAAAGTGGCTGTGGCTTGTTCCTCTGTCTCTCTGACCTTTTAGCATTTGCCCCAGGTTTTTTATTATTAATACCAATTAGCAATCATGCAATATGAATTAATGAAAGATTAGTGATAAATTTCATGTAAACTTTAGAGTATAAAGAATGAATTTTGTTCCATTTTTCTCTTGGAATAAAACCTAAGTGCTTTAGGACAGTGAAAGAGGTGGCCACTATGGTATGATGCAGACTGACTTCTGCTTCAGAGATAAGTTTCAAGTGACCAATTTATATAGAATTACCAAATTTTCAGACATTTTTATTGTACCTAAAATAACAGTGTGTCTTAAATTTGCCAATGGCTTTCAGGTAAATTATTTACAGCAACAAAAGAAGTTAATTTTTTTACCACATAGAAGGCATTTTGAGAAAAGCAGTGGAAAGAGATTGCTGCACTAGTGGTTATATCATAATAGTCAGGTTCTAATCCTTTAGTCTATTTCCTCTTTCTTATATTTACCAGGAAAGAATAATTATATATTTGAGTCTTCAGTCACACTGTAAAGATATTGGACTAGATTATATCATGTCAGTCTCAAATATAAAAGCAGATATTTCTAGATTCTGAGAAGAATGTAAAAATGAATTCATATTCCTTCATCTTAAACATGATATTAGGACTACGGGCATGTGAGCTCTGAAGTTGTCTAATTTCTAGAAGCCACTGTAGTATTTGGTTCTGGTAAAAAAGTCTGTCCAAATCACATCTATTCAATATTCTGATAAGAAACATATCTAATATATGAAAAGAGGCCCCTTTTCTGCCTCACCTTCTAAGTGTTTGCTGTGTTGATTAGTGTTTATAGCTTCAGACAGATTAGTGAGGCAGTAAGTGGGAGAAAATGCTAATGGACAGCTAATCAAGTGAGTAGATATCTGATAGTCAATTACTATAAACTACAATTATAATTCAGAAGTATGTGAAGCATTATCATTTTGATGCAGTGCTTTTAGGCCAAATGTTGTAACTAGAACAGACAAATGGTTGCACACTGACACACTTGGGAATGTGGTTATTAAGAGCCGAAGGTTTTCTAATAAAATAGTAATCTCCTTTTGCAGATGCCACAGGCAGTGCTTTAGCTCATTTGTTGAAAATATAGTGTGCTACATTTTCAAAACTCAAGCACCAACATTTTACTCCACTAATCTTTTAAAGACTTTAAACATAAAGATAACATGCCATGGGTAGAATTCTTTACTTGTTTATAAAGATGATGCAACTTATATAATCCAAAATTATTTTACTGGAAAATTGACCATAAATATAAACAAAAGAAAAAGTATACAGTGGGTATACTATGATAGAATTATAGGAGATATTTTAAGATGATAACCTTTGGCAGCTGCTCAAAACAATTATACATCTTTCATTTTTAATTTACAAGTAACAAATTTGCAACATATATTAGAAGTACAAGGGAGAATTAAATATATATACAATTAAAATTTTATACATTAAAAAAACGTTGAGGTATGTGAAATAAAGTGCTCAGTTCCATAGAAACGATTGGGAACAAACTGAATTCGGATTATAGACCTTTTACTACTTTCATGTGTGTCTTTTTTATTTTTATCAGTTTCTATTTACTTTTAAAATAAAATGATCTTTAGCAATTAATTATGCTTCTTTGTTTTTTAATTCTTTCATGCTCAGCTTTAGTATCTCAAAGTTAGACTCTAGAAAAAGTATTTCAGTCATCCAAAGGCACAAAAATGTATGCCAGTACTTAAAGTTCTGCACTTTAAGTAGTTTGTGTTTCTTAGGAAATACAGCTCTGCTACCAAGACAGTATTTTGTGTTTATCTATTTTCTATATCATTTTTCTCCCCTAAATACAAGTTTCTGTGAAATATTATTATTTGAGTAACGCTTAATAAGGGTGAATGAAAAGCTAGAAATTGGACTGTCTCAAAGGAAAGTTCTGAACCTGAGCCCGAGTGTGTATCTCCTGAAGGGCAGTGAGAACAGGGATGGTCCAATTTATGTGCAAGTGGAGCCCTGGAAGGAGAGAAAAGAGTCAGAAAAAGTATGTGGAAAATAACACTCAAGAATTTCTAAGAACTGATTAGAAAAGAGAAAAAGATTACATTAAGCCACACAAGGAAAATTGCAGTGACTCGGAAACAAAATGGAAACGAGAATGACCTGTCTAACAGTGTCACTCATTGGAACTACTGAAATAAAAACCAGATAGAAATAATAGTAAAAGCAATGAGAAATAAAACATTCTTCTTTTAAAATGTAAAATAATTAGTAAAACTGATAACTTTTCAAAGGAAGAACCATGGAGGCACATGCAATGACTTGACATCTTGAAAGTATTAAAAAACTAATATCAAGACTTACAAATCATTCTATAATAAATTATTTTTCAAGTGTAACAACAACATGAGGATCTTAATAAACACCAACAAGTACTGAAGAATTTGTTACTAGCCATCCCATAGGAAAAGAAATACTAAAAGGAGCTGTTCAGAAGAGGGAGAAATCCCATAGAGACATGAAAAAATTCGTACAGAAAGGTAGAGCAATTGGAAGGATAGCAACATGAGTACCATAATGAATATCAGCTCTATATGAAATGATAACAATGGCTTATGAGAAATAATAAGCAACAATATGTAAATTAAACAATTAAAATAAGAGCTGGAGGGTATTAAACATAGTTAAAGGGTTATGAGGTCTCTGCAATGTTTGAAAAGTGTTTACGTTATTCATAGATACTGATAATTGCCCAGATGTAGTCAAATCACGAAGATCAAGGGCACAGTCCTTCAAAATGACAAGTCATCCCTAGTCTTCTGAACCTAGTACAAGGCATTAAGGTCTACATACAAGTAGGGAACGCCATGTGGTAGCCCTCTTTATTAAGATAACAGCTACAAATCTGGGTTTCACATAACAAGTTTGTGCCTTTCTGTGAAAGGGCTTAATGGTAGTCATTAAAAGTTACTATTCAGGGGCTGGAGAGATGGCTCAGCGGTTAAGAGCACCCTCTGCTCTTCCAGAGGACCCGGGTTCGATTCCCAGCACCCACATGGCAGCTAACAACTGTCTGTAGTTCCAGTTCCAGGCAAACACCAAGGCAAATAAATAAATAAATAAAGTTTAAAAAAAAAAAAAAGAAATTGACTAAGTTTAACAACCACCTAAAATGTTTGTTAAAAAAAAAAAAAAAAAAAAAAAGTTACTATTCAATTAAGCCTGATTATGAAGAAGAATATATTGCTGCAAAGGAAAAGACATTATGGCAGGGCAGGGTTTTAGAGATTTCTTTACAGGAAGCTTCCAGGTTCTTCTAGATGTAATGCTCTGAAATTAGTGTGTGTCAGTATGTGTCATAATGCATAGGCTGTCCAAGAAACTCACACAAGTGCAGAGGACCAGAGCTTTTGTTGTTTTTTTTTTTATTATGTATACATGATAGATTAATTCTTGCCCAAATAGTTGGACTTAACCATCTCCACAGCCCTACCTGAAGTCATGCTGCTAGTACTTGTCCTGTTCTATCATTAACTCCCAAAATAGCATAAATTTTCAAGGGTGGCCTTAAAGATCTATAAGAAATGAAGATATTTTGTGATTTTTTTTAAAAAAAATTTCAAAATTAAGAGTTTTGTTGAGTAGAGTTGAATTCTTTACTGCAGAGGGTTAATCCGGCTTTGTTAACTATTATAGATTTCTGATATTTTTACTCCACGATACACTGATATGATAGAGCAACAACTTCAACCTATAATTGTGGTGTCTTAGCTATGTTTCTATTGCTATGATAAAGACCATGAATAAAAGCAACTTGGGGAGGAAATTATGCAGTTTAAAAATACTAAATACAGATTAATTTTGAAGGATGTCAAGACAGAATCTAAATGCAGAAACCTGAAGGCAGAAAGCGAAGCAGGGGCCAGGGAGGAGTGTTGCTTATGGACTGTTCTCCACAGCTTGCTCAGTCTGCTTTCCTATGCAACCCAGGACTAACTACCTTCCCAGGGATGACATGATCCAAAGTAGACTATCTGCTCCCATGTCAGCCCTTCATCAAGAAAATGCCCTGCAATCTTGTTTATTGGAAATTTGATCAAATCAATTTCCCAAACTTGTCTTCCCAGATAACTTTATCTTATGCCAAATTGACGAAACTCCAGGAAAAAATCAAGCAAACAAACAAAAATCCCAAGACATCTAATGAGGACATATAGATCCCCTTATCAGGAGCTACTGTAAAACAAGCAGTGACTCCATCGTATGATGCTATGGAATCTGTTTTCATAGAGTTGGCTTTGGACTTTCCATTATTTGTACTTAATCATAAACTTGTATATAATAATTATTCATAGGATTTAGCCTCTGGCTGCAGTCAAACATAGGTTTTTGTTTGTTTGTTTGTTGTAGTTTTGTTGTCGTTATTTTTTCTTTTATTTTGTTTTCTTTTAGCATAGCCATTTTCTATAAGTTTAAAGCAGGTTTTCATTTAGTGCCTCAATATATTTGATCACCATCGTTAATTTTATCAGTTTATTAATAATATCAAATTTACACTGTGCTATAAGTATACCAGAGAGTATGTAAAAACAAGAGTATAAAGAAGCAAGCATATTATCAGAATTGTACTCAGCTGCCAGCAATTATTCCCCTCATCAACATATCATGTATATCATGTAATTTATATATATATATATTTATATTTATATATATATATATATATATATATATATATATATATAACCTTACTGCTGTTTCCCTTTTTTCCTTTTCTTCCAATCTGCCATCTCTCTTCTGTCCTCCATACACTTTTCCTCTGTTTCTATTCAGAGTAAAGGCAGGCCTATCATGAATATCAACAAAACATGTTGTATGAATTTGGAGGCTGAATGAGGCAATCCAGTATAAAGACAAGGGTCCCAGAAGCCAGAAAAAGCATAAGGGACAGCTCGTGCTCCCTCTGTTATGAGAGCCACAAGAAGACCAAACTGTATAACTGTAACATATATACAGAGGTCCTAGGTCAATATCATGCAGGCTCCCTGCTTTTGATTCAACCTCTGTGAACCCCTATGAGTTAGGTTAGTTGATTCTGTGGGTTTTGTTGGGATGTCTTCTACACCTCTGGCTTCTATAATCTGCCCCCTCCCCTCCTGCAGGACTCCTGACCTCCACCTAATGTGTGACTGTGGGTCTCTGCATTTGTTTTCAACAGTTGCTAGATGAAGCTTCTCTAATGACAACTGGTATATGCACCAGTCTATGATTATAGCAATGTATTGTTAAGCACCATTGACATCTTTTTTTTGGCAGTCATGTTTGATTCTATTGTAGGTCTTTAGGCTGTTTGGCATTTGGTTCCTAGCACTCCAGGTAGTGCCAGGGGTGGGCTCGCTCTTGTGGCATGGGTTTCAGACTGGACCAGTCATTGACTGGCCACTCCTATAACCACTATACCACCCTAACCCTAGCATATCCCATAGGCAGGACAGACTGTAGGCTGATAGATATGTGGCTGGGCTGTTTTCCCAAACCCTTCACTGGAAGTCTTGCCTGATCACAGAGGATGGCCCGCTAAGGCTACACATCTCCTATTGCTTGGAGGCTTCGTTGGGGTCACTCTTGTAGATTCCTGTAAGTTTCTCTTATACCAGGTTTCTACCTTACCCTGAAATATCCCTCCCCTTTCTAGTCATCTATCTCAGTGCACCCCACCATCCCTCAACCTACCTGATTTACCATGTTCCCATCCCCACCCACCCCTCAGTACACCCACAAAATCTCTTCTGTTTTTCATTTTAGGGAGATCTGAGTGTCCTACTTGAATCTTCTTTGTTACCTGGACATTCTGAGGCTATGGATTGTAGTATAGTTATCTTTTAATTTAGAGATAATATCCCTTAATAAGTGAGTGCATATCATGTTTGTCTTTCTGGATCTTGCTTACCTCACTCAGGGTGATTTTTTTTTCTAATTTCATCCATTTGCCTACTAATTTTATGACGTCATTATTTTCAACAGCTGAGTAATACTCCATTGTGTAAATGTACCATACTTTCCTTATCCATTCTTTAGCTGAGAAACATCTATATTGTTTCCATTTCTTGGTTATTATGAATAAAGTTGCTTTGAATATAGTGAGCAAGTGTACTTGTGATATCATGGAGAATCCCTTGACTATATGCCTAGGTGTGTATAGCTGGGTGTATAGGTAGATCAGTTCTCAATTTTCTGAGTAACAGCATATTGATTTCCAAAGTGGCTGTATGAGTTTGCACTTCCACATAGAGCAATGTCTCTCAGGTTTACAGGTGTTCAGTCAGCTGTTTCCAAAGCAGGAGTTGCCTTTCTTTCATTTAAGCATATAGTAAA
This sequence comes from Sigmodon hispidus, assembly GCA_004025045.1. Classification (NCBI taxonomy): domain Eukaryota; kingdom Metazoa; phylum Chordata; class Mammalia; order Rodentia; family Cricetidae; genus Sigmodon; species Sigmodon hispidus. The sequence continues at coordinate 26,242 of PVIH01019533.1, read as the reverse complement.
AAAGAATTAAGAAAAAATAATTACAAGCTTGATTCATTGCATCACTGCTTATAAGTAAATTACATGTAATGTTTTCTTATTGAGTATTCAATTTTATCCAAATGTATCCATACACTAAATGGATATTATGTTCAGCCAATATGTTCTGTAAACTATCACTGAAAGTACTACTCATGATGGTTCATATCAGTTATTACTTTCATTATATTGACAAATACGTAGGACATTTCTGAAAAACATCTAAGGATGTGTCTCTCAAAAGTTTCTGTGAACAGATAAGGAGAACTCTGACTGAATCAATAGCTTCATTTACTAATGAGCCCAAATTCAGAATTTAACTGGGAAGAAAATATAATTGTACAAGTTTGGCCTATTTACCAAAATTATTTCATAGGCACATGGCTTTAAATGTCATCACAAATCCCTAGGGCCTTTTCTCTTTGTTTTTAGGTTGCCTTGAAATGAATAGATTTCTTGTACAATGCCTTCAATCAACAATATCTCTTCCTTGATATGTGATGTAAAAGCACTATATTTAACCAGCTATGACCAAAATCTTTCTAAGAGTCCAAGAAAGTTTCTTCTTTAAATTTTGTCTCTTGTGTGTTTTTGCATAGTGAGAAAAAGTCTGGTCCTCCAGGATTTTCCCCCTTGCTCATTTCAGTAGAGGTTGAAAATAATGGGCTTTCCTGAGCACTAGGAAACGCAGCTATATTCATGTCTGATTATATTTTGCCCGGTGTGATGGGAAAAAAGTCAATGCTTTCAACCATGATATAATTTTGATGTAAAATCTCAGAGATCTGAGGCCAGTGGAACATACCTGTAATTCTAGTTACTAAGAAGGGTGAAGACATAGGGTTTCATGTTAAATGCCTGCCTGGCTACTGAACAGATGTAACAATGGGTTGGATAAGTTAGTGAGTCTCTGTTTCAAGAAAAAAAATGCTAATGCTGAAATTTAGAGGTAGAATAGTTTATATAGCATGTATGAATTTTGGATTCAATCCTGGTGGATAGAGCTACAAGAATTCTGGTTCCTTGCTTAGGAAACATGTATGCTTCCTGAATCCAGAGTTATAACCGTAGTCTTAAGGCCACTACCTCAGACAGGAAAAAAGAAGAGAAAGACAGAGGGGAAAATAAAAGTAAATACCACATTGCTATGTGTTCTATAGACACTTCACTGATGCCCCAGCAACATAAGGGAAGTTATTAGGAATCAACTCTTGTCCACTTTTCTGTGTAGTGGTTTAGGCATGTAAGCCAGCCTGGTCTTTGTCCTCTCTCAAACTAGACAAGAGTTATTTTAGTCGCTGATTTAATTCTCTATTAAGCTATTATGGTGTTGCTGTGGTATTGCCCTGTTTATTGTTAGGCATCCTGTGCTCTATATTCTTCTAGTGGGAGGAAATGTGCACTAGCAGTCTACATTGTTGCAGCATCTTTTATTCAGGACTTCAATAGAACCCTGAACATGTTCTTCTACCACTAGATGTGAAAAATACATTTCGTGCAACTGTCTCTTTCTTGTTATACATAATTATAGGTTTCTGAAAATATAGGCATAAATCAACTTTTCTGATATGTCCAGGTCCTTCTCTACAAAGAATCTGCCTCATAGTCATTTGTACTGTCTCTGGCTGCCCTGGCCCACCTCTCTATCTCTATCTATCTCTTCTTGGCAGAAAGAACAGCTGTTATTGACGTTTTATCTCCCAAAAGGTATGAGAATCATATGCCTAGATTTAGCCATTCTCTGCATTATCTACTCATTTTGTTGACACATATAGCCACCTAGGAAAATACAGCAAATAGCTTACTTTCTGATGTCAATTATCTTCTGATCTCAGGAAGGATTTCTGCTGATGATAACGAAATGTTTTTTCTTCCTTAAATTCCTACAGTGACTTATATGTGGCAGCATTACATGTAGGTAAACATCCGTTCAATGGTTTCATCACTGCCTTATTCCCTGACCATTAATTTCTACCCATATTTGGCAAAAATAAAAGGTAAAACAATATTTGATTCATGGCCCAGAGTTGATTTATCATTACATTCTCCAAAATGGAAGCACTTCAACCAGGCCATTGCTTATTCATCATGGAATTTTATCCATTAACCAAGCATCTCTAGTCTTGGGAAATGTTGTAGATATCAGTACTCTATAGGATTAACATAAAAGACAGGGAAATGATAACACATAGAAGCTAAAGATACTTGTGACCACTAATAATGAAACTGTATTTGATATAAGTAAAGAAGGGCAGATGTTTTATAAAGGATCAGCCTGGGGAAAAATGGTATGCAATTTCTGTATTTATTTAACCAGAATTGACATAGAGTAAAATAACAGTATTCATCAACCTGATGAGAGATGTCATATGACCATTTCTATAATTGAAAAAAAAAACAGATAAATTCTGTGGAACAGTCTTTTTGTACACTATGTATTACTCTCATTGTCTATTAAAAAGCTAATTGGCTGATAATTGGCAGAAGAGATTGAGCTTTGAAGCCAGACTAGGATAATTTAGGAAAGAGAGAGGGTGGAGTCAGAGAGTTGCCAGCAAATGCAAAGAAGCAAGATGAGAATGTCATACTGGGAAAAGGTACAGAGCTGTGTGGCTGAACATAGATAAGAATTATGGGTGAATTTAAGTGCAAGAGTTAGCTACTAACACATCTGGGATATTAGCTATAAATAATATTAAGCCTTCATGTTGGTTATTTGGGATCAGGCAGTTATGACAAAAAAATTCTAACTATAGATAGACAGTAAGGACATACTAAAAGCATCAACAAAACTTACAGACCTGTCATATTGACATAAAAATCGCTCTATCAAATTGAAAACATGAGGTTGACACTGACAGGAAGTTATATCCTTGCATACATTCATAGGCTATTCACCAAGGTAATACAGCTCATGCCATGGGAAATACCTCAGAGTATAGTAGAAGGCCACACTAAAAACTAAACAAATTTTAGACAAGAATCACATAAAAAGGCACAGAATAATGCAAACATCTTCACTGATATCTTAACATTAACACAAATATATCTTTGTTCCTGAATCCATTGTGTATATTTCAAAAATTATGTCATAAATTATAATTAGTCTAGATAACAAGAAATAAAGAGATAAGTAATATGTTTCTTTCAATCATTTCTGTATGTCTTATTTGAAACAATGTAACACATATCCACTCATAGTAAAAGCAGACTTGTGGAACAACAGAATTAAATTGAAGACCCCGACATTCACCCACACACTTATGAACACCTGATTTTAGACAAAGAGGCCAAAAATATACAAGGGAAGAAAGATAGTATCTTCAACAAATGGTGTTGGCATAACTGGAGGTTAGTGTGTAGAAAAATGCAAATAGATACAAATCTATAACCCTGCACAAAACTCAAATCCAAGTGGATCAAATACCTCAACATAAACCCAGCTACACTGAACTTGATAGAAAAGAAAGTGGGAAATACCCTCCAATGTGTTATCACAGGTGACTACTTCCTAAATTTAACACCAGTAGCACAGACACTAGGAACAACAATCAATAAGTGGGACCTCCTGGAACTGTGAAGCTTCTGTAAAGCCAAGGATACAGTCAATAAGACAAAATGACAGCCTACAGAATAGAAAAAGATTTTTACCAACCCTACAATGACAGAGGATTGACCTCTAAAATATATAGAGAACTCAAGAAACTAGAGCCCAAAACTCTTAATAACCCAATTAAAAAAATGGGCTTCGGAACTAAAAAAGGAAATTGTGTGTGCCTTTAACCACTGGACCTTTCTCTATTCTTTTGTCCAAACTTTGAGACCAGTTTTCTTCATATATTTGAGATAATGGAATATAGTATCCTGACTGTGAGGTGAGTGGTTATTCTCAAATGTACAGTAAAAATGTGAAATGAACAAGCATTCTGTCATATTAGAAAGATGCTGAAATTATTTCTCCGTTCTATATCAAATATAATATCTCAATGTAAGAAACAAATATTAACCCAAGGTAAAATTCCTTTGCCACTGCTTTGAGAGATAGCAACAAAAGAATTCAGGTGGAAAGATCTTGACTAAGTCCTCCTTTTAGACTGTAATTCATTTTACCTGGCTTCTGACTTTTAAAGGCAGTATAAAGCAATGCACTATGACTTGAGTTTGAATGAGGTTGTTTAATGTTCAGTTGTTTTGTTTTCTTTTGATTACACAGGAGCAGTGTTTGGTGCATTAGATACGCAAGCCCTTCCACTTATAATAATTCCACAAACCAAACCGTATAACATTGAGAAGAATTACAAGGTATTAGATTTGGGGCATTTTCAACATTGAAAGGCATTGGGAAATAAAAGACATCTATTAATCTCAGGTAATAAGACTTTAGTTGAAAGAGCTCTTAAGAAAAGGAGAACAATTAAACAAAACTTAAACACTTTATGTCGAATATATTTGTGAAAAGTCAGTTTATTCAAAGAGGACATTGACTGCCAGGTGGCAAATAACCCATTGTCTTTCTCTTATTTCTCATACTTTGAACTTCTAGTACATTTGAAGTAAATAAATAAAGAAGTTCTGCATACATCTGTAAATGGGACTCTTGAAATCCAAGCAAGCTATAGTTTCCCCTTCCCTTTGAGTAAATCTTGTTTAAACAATTTGATCTTAGGTGGACAGTTTGTGGCTCCTCTCTGAAGACTGATAATCACTCAGAAAACTGGTATCCTTGTGTGGTCCCAGCATGTCTTGAAGACTCATTTGAAAGGGCAGATTTTAGTGTCAAACTTACTTTACTGAAACTGAATGAAAATGCTACAATCTGTGTATAGCATTTTCTTGAAATGTTATTACATATAAGTTTGAGAACTAATGGCTATAGGAGCCAGCAACTGGACCCAATCAGTCCAGTGTAGAAAATTAACTTGTCTCATGGACCTGTACAGTTTTATCCTGTTCTCATTGATTTAAGTATAGCAATAAATAGCTCCAAATGCAGCTAATAGGCTTTCTGACAGTGTCAGTACATTCTCTTTATAGAATACAATACACTGAAGATTTCCCATCAGCAAATCCATAGAGTGGTGATATTTACTCAATAACATTAGTTTGGAATACCAGGAGAGTCAACCAGTTAGTCAGTGGTGGCACACACCATTAGTCCCAGCACTTGGGAGGCAGAGACAGGAGGATCTCTGTGAGTTTGAGTCCAGCCTGGTCTACAAAGAAAATTCCAGGACAACAAGGACTGTTACAAAGAAAATGATGTCTTGATAAAAACAAAACAGAACAAAAAAGGCTGGAGAGATGGTTCTGTGGTTGACTGTTGTGATATTCTAGACTTATTTTATTAAATATGTTTTCCCACACCTAATCACTAAAACTGTGATAGTATTTGGAGTTGATAGCATAGCCAAGTTGTAGCCTCTCTGACTGAGATTTGGAAACCCCTCCACTGGATAAGTAAATGGCAGGAAGACTTGAGTCTATAAACAAAACTTAGACTTTAATCTGACACCAGATTACAAGCAATGTGATGTTGGACTTTATAAACACAGAACAATGAGAAGTACATTGTCATTTAAGCTACCTAATCTATGGTAGACAAAACAAAGCCAATGAGAAAAAAATGAAAAGGAGGGTCAGGAAATAGTGAGAAACACAACTTTAGTTTGGATAATGTTAAAAGATAAACCCCTTATACTTTCCAGAAGGTGATAAGTCTTCATGTTATTCACCTTTATGTACATTTATTCTATTTTCTAATATTGTCTCACAACACTTTAAAATAGAAGGTTTATATTAACTTATGTATTTAGGAGATAAATTTTATCCATAAATTTTATGCCATCATAGTTCTATTAACTGGGCATGCAAATGTGATTAATGAAAAAATAATAAAATCCTAGTTAATGATGTTTCTATTACAATGATAGTTAATAGAATAAAAAGAAAACATAAAAATATTGCCTTGTTTACCAGCTAGCAATTGTAATGTTTAAGTTAGATAGACAGTATATGTGGGTTGACACATTAAATTAGGTAAAACAAAAAAAATACCCTTGGAAAGGATATATGATTATGCACACAAGTGCTGATGAAAGAGAAAACATTGGATTCTTTCCACATACATGTTGCATTATATTTTAAATGTTCGTTATTAATATGTTGATGGAATAATACAGCAACCTCATAAGCTGCATTATTGAATCCTTTTGGCACCTTTAAATTATTAGGATAGTCTTTCAAAATGCCAACTATTCTATAGGGAAAATTGGGCATCTTCACATCATGATTAAATCAAATGCCTCACAGATTTTTATTTTGTTGACTAGGAAAAGAAATCCTAAAGAAGAGAAAAATTTTCCTTCATTTATATAAAAGCCAACACAATATCCAGTGAAAGAGATGTGCAGACACTGGAATATGTGACATTAAAGATATGTCACTGCCTTGAGCTCTTCTAATACACCTTGAGTGTGCTGCTGAATCTCTACTTTAGGTGCTTGCCCTTGCGCAGACCTAAAGACTGTGCCAAGCTAAGCATGGACCTCAGCTCCCCATTTCATACTCATTGGCCAGGTTTGTAAGCAACTTGCATATCACCTTTGTAATCTGCCATCTCTGAGACATAAGGTGTCACCATCACCAAAATTACTTGGCAATATATTAGTAGTTGAAGAAGAAGCCAGAGGATCCCACTCTGAGTGAGTTAAAATGGAAGAGAATAAATAAAGTTGATAGGAATTCTTTTGACACAAATCTCCCTTCTGTTTTCCACACGACCTATAGGAAAGAGGAAAGCTTCTTCCTTCTGAACTCAAGCTCTGATTTCTGGGAAAATGATAAAATGTTGATGATTACTGTGAATAATAGATAAGCCCTTTCTTTAGCATCTGGGCCTGGTGGTGGCTATAAATAAAGTGAATATTTTCAGTATGTTCTTTAGTATCAAACATGTAAATGACAAACTTCCCACCCTCTTACAGCCTACAAATCAGCTTTCTTAATGGAAAACCTGGGAAGACAGATTTTATTTCTTATAATAATTTTCAGTAGGTAGAAGGATAGCTTGGAGGAAAAAGAACGCTTGAGAAGGGACGATTTGATGTTCCCTGTCTGTGGAACACTTACCCCCTGAGAATCTGTCAGAGTGAGGCCGTATTCTGTTTGACAGCAATCATCTAGTGAATAATTTGAAACCTCCATCTCTGTCCCTGAGATGACTGTGTAATGTTGCAGCCATTATGTAAACTAACCTTTATCATGCTAAGAATGTTATAACAATATCCATAAAGTAACAATCTGTGACATTCTGAAATCACAAGAAAAATGCTATGTCTATTATCCTTGTAACAATGACAAAACTCCTTTATGGTGTTCTGAGTAAGAAAGGCCAGCTCTTGTGCAGTTCAGGCCACTGACTTTCTCCAATGTTATTTATAGGCCTGTTATTGTTAGTTCTGAGATCTACAAAGTCTGAGCTGAAAGTTTAGAGTGTTGATAAAGGGGAATGTCCAAAACCTCTAAGTCACCTGAAAGTGTCAGTTCCCATTGATGAGATATTTAATGCCAATGTAAACATATTATATCCATTATAGAAGACATTCTATTCATATAACTTATAATCATCTTTATTGTATCTGCAAGGAGTGAGAAGTAACAAAATCTTTTATAGTCAGTGGAGTATCATTTCTTGTTTATTGTTACAATATTTCACAACTGAATCTTCTCATCTATCCTATGAGACACCAGCGTCATCTAAAGGAGCGGCTGCTGGAGTATAAATGTCTCCTCTACTGACGGACTAATCACTGTTTTAGGGCTTATTCCATTACTCTGGGTGTGTTGGTGTTTAGTATTGAGATATATGAGATAACCCTTATTTTATAATGTTAAAAAATAAATGGTGTTTAGTTATCTCATCACTATAGTCACCAATAGCCTATATTTAAAATTCCATTTTGCTAAAAAGACAACAGCACCCCTATAGACTCTTAAGACTGGCCTTGTCTTAGGTGCTGATTTGCAAATAATACAAAGGACCTTTCAGATGCTGTTCTGTCTGGCCTTGTAAATAAGCAGCTGGGTCTGTTTCCCATATGAAGTTCTGCATTCCCTGGGTCTCTAAAACAAGGCAAAATGGACAGATTTCAGTGTTTGTGTCTTCTTTTTATACCATCCTGTGATAAACAGAAACTCTGAAAGTTTCTATGCCTTAGTTTTTTGAAAACAAGAAGTTCAGAGACCACACATTTAACCAAAATAAGGTCGATACAAAAAACTTTATGACTTCAAATACATTTGTGGTGATGTATTGTATATTTAATAAAATAGTCTGAAATATAATAGGACAGAACCACCCACAGAGCCAAGACATGTAGGTCAGAGAGCATTGACCTACACTTTTATTATCATTTTCTCGTCACTTTGGAGGCAGAGAACCATCTGGATCTCTGTGAGTTCAAGGTCAAACAAAGCCAGGCAGTTAGAGGATTCTTGGAGACAGGCCTGAGGAGTTGGCTGGGTAAGAAATGTCAATGATTTGTTTCTCTATCTCTCTGATATGTCAACTTATCCCCAATATCTGACTCCATGTTGTTATTATAATACCAAATAGAATTAGTGCAATGTACATTGCAACCTATTCTTATCATTGTTTATAATATTTTTCATTTTTATACAGATTGAACAAATTTATTTTTTACTAAAAATGCTGTGACAATTATTTTGAAAAATATAATTGCTGTAATAATTCAGTAAAATAATTGCAGGTTTAATTCATGCTTGCTATTTGGGCAAGGAAATCAGAGGAAAATAAAAATAATTTGTGTGAGTTCTTACATAGCTTTAGTTTAATTGTATTTACAGTTCTATGTGGATCATAAGCTGGCTTTTCTGGAACTCAGTTTCATCAGAGGGGACAGATGCTCCTGCTCCAAAGTCTTCATAACATTACGTAAAGAATGCTTGGCTGATTTCCATTAGATCCTGTCTCTAGTGTGTTTTCTGTCAAACTATTATCACTTAAGGGTAGCTCTATCTACCTTAGATTACCATAGTGTCTGATATTCACTAGTAATTTATATCTTCTCTTCAAGAAGCTGATTATCCGGAACATTAGACCTAGCTTTAGGGATCTGAATGATGCTTCCTTGTTTCAAATGTTGTTAGAAGACTTACATTGTATGTTGAGAAAGTAGAATTGTCATCCCAGAAGTTTATCAAATGGTCTTCTTTCCAGCAAGGTTGATCTGCATGAAGGGTACTTCTGATTAGCAATTCTTGGTCTGAGAAATGTTTGGGACTTGGGACTATTTAGATTATTTTGGATTTTTAGATTTTTACATGTACATTTAATGGGGTAATTTGGGAGATAAAACCATATTCTAAACACAAAGTAATTTATGTTTGATATATACTTTGTACACACAAACAACAAAGTAATTTTACACAATATTTTAGTGAATGTGCATTTTGACTGGCTTTGGTTGGGTTGGCAGGAGTATGATGATATCACCAAACTAGACTACTCCATGGGTGGAAAAGAGGCTTATTGTAAATATGAAACTGCCTTGTTGCTGTGAGTAACTTGATAAACAGCCAATAGCCAGAGGCACTTAGGAAAGTTCATAGCTGCCATGGCTACCTCTTAAGAGAATGAGAAAAAAGTGGGGGAAAACTTTTCGATTATACCTTGAGAAGGTAGCTAGAGGCAAGAGAAAGTTTACAGTAGGAACAGGCTGGAAGTTTAGAGTAGCTATAGGGAGGAGGATTCAGAAGGTTATTTTGGAGACTTTGTGCATGCTCATAGAGAACTAGAGGGAGAAACAAAAGAAGATGCTATTTCTGGCAATTTTTTAGGTTTCCTTGAAATACTAGTATAAAAGTATGTCTATCTGCCACCAAAACTTCTGTTTACATCCAGAGTCCAGCCTGAGCTGAGCTCAGAATGCCATTTGGGGCATTATAAGTGACATTGCATTTTGGGGATTTGGACCTTGGAAGCTAACAAGTTGTATGAGTCAGGTGTAGATTTTCCTCTTGTGAGGTCATGTTAGTATTCAAAACAAGCATGTTTCAGTTTGGAAATGTTTGGATTAAAACTGTTCTACCTGAAAAGCTGAGTCAAGCTTCCAAAGACATGTGAAGGGCAGCTGCAGTCCAGAGACACTTCCTGGGGAAACAGTGCAGGCATACAGATAAGCACTTTTAGAATTTACATCTAAGCAAAGGCTTAGATCATGTTTCATCCTAAGCAATGAGAAGGTTCTTCTGAGACTGTGATATTAAGTTTCTTGTCTGGAGCATTTTGAGTTGTTCTGTAGTCACAAATCCTTGAACAATCTCTTTCAACCAATTTTGAGTGAGTTCTTAAACGACTAGGTACTTTATTATCAGAGGAATTTTTACAGGGTAGAGCTAGTGTAGTTAGTGATAGTCTCTACCAATACTGCTTTTGGTCTGAGTCATGTGTGCTTTTCTGTGTTCTCAAAAGGGCTGCAGAATCACAAAATGCAGAATTAACAGCTTCTGTACCCAAATTATTTCTGTGTGGGCTATGGTCATTTGGAATTCTGCATTCTGTAAATTCTAGGACTGCCCTCTAAGAAAATAGGTCAATGACCATGTAACAACAATAATACACATCATGATGCACACACAGAATTTTATCTCCCCTCAAATCAGACAAGATTCATGATCGCTTTAGTTCTGTTACTAAATTGGTAGAAACTAAGATATCAAGAAATTGAGATTCAAATTTAAAGAATCAATAAAACATTTTTTTCTTTGAGAAATCAACAATATCGACAAACTATTAACCAAGTTAACCAAAACATACAGAGAGAATATCTAAATTAATAATATCAGAAATAAAAGGAGGTGCATAACAACAGACACTGAGGAAATCCAAAGAATCTTTAGGTTATACTTCAAAAACCTGTACTCAAAAAATTGAACAACCTAAAAGCAATGGACAACTTTCTGGATAGGTATCACTTACCAAAGTTAAATCAAAACCAAATAAAAAACTTAAATAGACCTATAACCCCTAAAGAAATAGAAGCAGTTATTAAAAGTCTCCCAACAAAGAAAAGCCAGAATTTCAAAGAAGAACTAATACCTATTCTCTTCAAACTGTTCCACACAATAGAAACAGAAGGAACATTCCAAACTCTTTTTATGAGGCTACAGTTGCCCTAGTATACAAACTACTAAAGATGCAATAAAGAAAGAAAATTACAGACCAATCTCCCTCATGAACATCGATACAAAAATATTCAATAAAATACTGACAAACTTAATCCAAGAACATTTTTTTTTTTAAAAAAAAAATCATCCACCTTGATCAAGTAGGCTTTATTCCAGAGATGCAGAGATGGTTAAACATGCAAAAAAAACTGTCATGGTCATCCATCATATAAACCACCTGAAAGGAAAAAAAAATATCATCTCATTAGATGCTGAGAAAGCCTTTGACAAAATCCAACACTCCTTCATGATAAAGGTCTTGGAAAGATTATGGATATGAGGAACACACCTAAACATAATAAAGACAATATACAGCAAGCCAATATCCAACATCAAACTAAATGGAGAGAAACTCAAAGTAATCCCACTAAAATCAGGAACAAGGATGTCCACTTTCTCCATAGCTATTTAACATAATAATCAATGTACAAGCTTAAGCAATAAGACAACAAAAGAAGATCAAGAGCATACGAATTAGAAAGAAAGAAGTCAAACAATCACTACTTGCAGATTATTTGATACTATCCATAAATGATACCCAAATTCTACCAGGGAACACCTACAGCTGATAAAAACCTTTGACATTGTGGCAGGATACAAGATAAACTAAAAAAATCGATAGCCCTCTTATACGCACATGATAAGAAGGCTGAAAAAAATTAGGGAAACATCACTCTTTACAATAGCTGCAAATAATATCAAATATTTTGGGGTAACTCTAACCAAAGAATTGAAAGACCTGTTTGATAAAAACTTTAAATCACTGAAGAAAAAAATTGAAGGAGATATCAGAAAATGTAAAAATATCCCATTATTTTGGATAGGTAGGATCAACACAATAAAAATGGCAATCATACCAAAAGCAATCTACAGAGTCAATAAAATCCCCATCAAAAGTCTAACACAATTCTTCAAAGACCTCAAAAGAGAAACATTCAACTTCATATGAAAACAACAACAACAACAAAAGAAAAAAACCAGACTCACCAAAACAATCTTATTCAATAAAAGAATTTCTAGAAACATGATGATATCTCTTGTTTCAAGCTCTTCTATAGAGCTACAGTGATAGTAATAATTAAAAAGCTGGCATAATAACAGGCCTTTGGATCAATGGAATTGATTTGAAGACCCTGACATTAACTCATACACCTATGAACACCTGATTTTAAAAAAAGAGGCCAAAAATATACAATGGAAAAAAGATAGCATCTTCAACAAATAGTGCTGGCATAACTGGATGGTGGTAGGTATAAGTATGCAAAATAGCTTTATTTCTATCACCCTGCACAAAACTCAAGTCAAAGTGGGTCAAAGACTTCAACATAAACCCAGTTACACTAATCTTGATAGAAAAGAAAGTGTGAAATAGCCTTGAACACATATGCACAAGAGACCACTTCCTAAATATAATACCAGTAGAACAGACACTGAGAACAACAATTAATAAATGGGACTTCCTGAAGCTAAGAAGCTTTTGATTAGCAAAAGACAGAGTAAATAAGACAAAAAGACAGCTTATGGAACAGGAAAAGATTTTCACTAACACTACATCTGACAGAGAGCTAATCTTCAAAATATATAAAAGACTTGAGAAACTAGACATCAAAACACCAAATAATCCATGGGCTGATACCTTGGAGTCCATTCCCTTCAGAGGAACACCTAACCCAGTCTTGACAGCAGGAAAAGGAAATCTAACTAGCTTGGAGTGGATGCTCCATGCTGAACTGACCCACCTTGGGTCACTTCTTGCCCTTTTGACGGAGGGGAAGGAATGGGGACGGGAGGCTGAAGGCTGACTTGGAGAGATTGGGAGGAGGAAAGGGAGGGGGAGCAAGGAGATACATGGATATAAAAGACTTTATTTTATAAATATAAAAAAGAAAAATACTGTATTGGAAGGAAAAAAATGTGGTACAGAGCTAAATAGAAAATTTTCAGCAGAAGAATCTCAAATGAGTGAAAGACACTTTAACAATTGCTGAACATAATTAGCTATCAGAGAAATGCAAATCAAAACAACATTGAGACTCCATTTTACACCTGTCAGATTGGCAAAGATCAAAAACACTGATGACAGCCTATGCTGAAGAGGATGTAGAGTAAGGGAAACATTTCTCTATTACTGGTGAAAATGTAAATTTGTACAACTACTTTGGAACTCAGTATGGTGGTTTCCCAGCAAACTGGGACTCAATCTACCTAATGATCCAGCAGTACCACTCTTGAGCATATACCCAAAGGATGCATATTCTTACCACAAGAACATTAAATCAGCTCTGTTCATAGCAGAATTATTCATAATAGGCAGAACCTGAAACAACATAGGTACTCTTCAACTGAAGAATGGCTTTAAAAAAAAAATGGTACATTTACACAATGGTGTATTACTGAATAGTAATAAAAAATAAATGACATTTTGAAGTTTGCAGTGAAATCCATAGATCTAGAAAATATCATCCTGAATGAGGTAACACAGACCCAGAAAGATAAACATGGTATGTACTCACTCATAAGTGGGTTTTAAATATAAAGCCAAGAATATCCATGTTGTAAAAAGTTTTCCTCAACCCATTTTGGGTCCAGGAGGTTGCTACCTGGCGCACGTGCAGGGCCAGCGGTTTGGAACCTGGTCTGCGCGCCCACGGCTTTTGTCCCCCAAAGAAATGAAATCACACACTTATATCTTTTAAACTGTATGGCCCATATCTTAAGCACATTACTAGCTAGCTCTTTCATCTTAATTCAACCCATTTCTATTAATTTGCTCACCACGTGGCCCCAGCCCGTGGCTGGCCGGTACCTCTACATGTCTGTTCCTCTTGGGGGTCTGTTGGAGAGTGACTAACTCCACCCTTTCCTACCTGCCTGCCCTCTGATTCTCCACCCACTTCTACAGTGCTTTACATAGGCCAAAACAGTTCCTTTATTTACATTATACAGAGAACATTCCACCACATATCCAGGCTACAATTCATAACCACTGAGCAGCTAAGTAACAAAGAGGAACTGAAGAGAGACTTTATGGATGTCCCTGGGAAGGAGTAATTAAAAGGGTTTCCAGAGTAAATTGGAACCATAGAGGGGAGGGTGCTAGGAATGGTGAAAAGGAAAGATGAGGAGATGGGAGGGGTGAGTTGGGGAGGGACAGAGAGGAAGAACAATAACATAGATACCTTGATAGAGGGAGCCATTGTGAAGCTAGAGAGAAACTTGGTGCTAGAAAAAACCCCAAAACTCACAAAGATGACCCAGGCTAAGACTCCAAAAAATAGTGAGGGTGCCTAAACTGGCCTTCCCCTATATTCAAATGGGTGACCACCCTAATTATCAATGTAGAACCTTCATCCAGAAACTGATGTAAGCAGGTACATAGATCCATAGCTAAGCACTGGGTTGGGATCTCAGTCCAGCTGAAGAGAAGCAGGAGAAATTATGAGCAAAGGGATCAAGGTCATCATATAGAAATCCACAGAGACAACTGCCCTAAGCTATTGGGAGCTCTCTAACACTGGAATGGTAGCTGGAGAACCTACATAGGATGGAACTAAGTCCTCTGATTGTGATGACAGTCTGAATGGCATCAGAAGATTTTGAAGCCTCTGGCAATGGGTACAGAATTTATTCCTGGTGCATGAACTGGCCTCTTGAGCCCATTCCCTACAGAGAAACACTTTGCTCAGCTTTGATGGGGGAGGGAGGAAAGTCCTACCTCAACTGGATATGTCAGACTTTTTTGACTCACTCACTGGGAGTCCCTACCCTCTCGGAGGAATGGATAGGACGGAGAAGCTGAGGGGTGACTGGGAAGAGGAAACAGTGGTAGCTATGTAAATAGAAATTAAAGAAAGGAAGAAAAGAATGGAGAGAGAGAGAGAGAGAGAGAGAGAGAGAGAGAGAGAGAGAGAGAGAGAGAAACAAGCCGGGGATTAAGCCAGCAAGCAGAGTTCATTTGTTCTGCACTGAGTTCCTGTCTTGATTTCCATTAATAATGAAGAGTGTTGTACCTTGAAAAAAAATGCCCTCAGATTGAGTAGCACTATTAGGAGGTATGGCTTTGATGTAGTACTTATGACCTTTTGGAGAAAAATATGTCACTATGGGTGTGAGCATTGAGGGCTCCTTTGCTCAAGCTATGGTCCATGTGACACACAGTCCACTTCCTGTTGCCTACCAGGAAGATGTAGAACTCTCAGCTCCTTCTACAGTACCTCGTCTACCTGTGTACCTCAATGTCCTGCCATGATGATAATAGACTAAACCTTGGATGTTGTAAGCTATGCCAATTCAATGTTTTTCTTTATAAATATTGCCTTGGCTATGGTGTCACTTCACCATAACAGAAACCCTAATTAAGACAGATTGTGACCTAAAATTGTAAAGTAAGATAAACCATTTCCTTCTCCCAAGTGGTGTTTGTCCTGTGTTTATTATAGCAATAGAATGAATCTTGGACCAGGCTTCTTGTAGCATACACGTAGCTATCAGGTTATTCTTTTTTTGTGGAAGACAATAGCTTCCACAAACTCAAAAGCTAAAATGTCAATAGACATTATCTGAAATCTAGACAAAGACTTCCCTGCTTTACTACAATCCATACACCTCATTTTCCACTAATAGTTTTGAAAAGATTTATGGCTTGCTTTTCTTCTGTAAGTACAAAAGCTTCATGATGCTCACAGATGGCTCAGTGGGTAAAGACACTTGCTGCTGAGTTTGAAGCCAAGGCCCACACAGTAGATGAGAACTGACTCCTACAAGCTGTCCCCTGGCCTCCAGATGTGCAGCTTAGTGCATATGCAATTTAAATAAATAAAAATTCAAAACTTAAAAGAAAACCACAATCTTATATCAGTAATTAGAGCCCAAAGAAGCTTATACATCTTGAAGTAAAATAAGAGGAAATGAGACTACATACATTTCTCTAAGTTTAGTGTCCCCTTGGATGTGTTATTTCTTCATATACAGTTAAATTCTATCAACATCATATCTACAGTCAAATCAATTAACATGAATAATATTTTTAGAATTTTCATTAGTTTAATAACCTTTTAATAGTGCTTTTCTCCCCTACTTTTCACTTCATGGAACTTGCTTAGATTGAGAACTCAGAAAACTGGTCATGTTTTCAGGAGAAAGTTTACTTCATTTACAATGGGTCATTGTTTTCTGGTCCCTGCTTTATCTTATTTAATTTATGAACCTATAAATCCCTGGCCATTTAACATTGACAAAGGAAAATGCTATATAAACTCATGTTTCCTCAGCCAAAAATTATAAATAATCCAGTTCAGTTTTCCAAAATTTGTAGATTAAGCTCTGTAAAGGGTGAGTCAGAGATACAGCTGAAACCACTTCATCTACAAGTGAATGAATGAAATTAGCATGTTAAAGGGCTTCATTAGAAAGGCAGTCCTCAGGCAGAAACCATCCCAGGAACACTAAAGTGGCTGTTGATTTTGTTTATATCAGGATTAGGGCAGTGCCTAAGAATAAAAATTCCAAGTTTGGAGACACAAAAGTCTATATTTAAACTATCTCATCTTCAAACTTACTAAAATCACTTCTAGTGTGCTCAGAGTAGTCATACCATTTTTAACATCTTCTAGGTAATGATCTCAATCCTCCTAGCTGGTCAGGAAGAAATGGCCTGCTTATTTCTTTGTGCCTTACCCTTGTTGAGTATGGGTTCTGGCACTCTCCACCAATAGAAACATCTGGAAAAATAGGTTTCTGCACTTTGTGAACAGGTGAGGTTCTTGATTCATGGTGGTATTTTATTACCACAGAAGCAAAGAATCTCCCTCTTTTTCTTTCTTTATTTCTTTTTTCTTTTTTGTTTGTTTGTTTGTTTGTTTGCGGAGGGAGAGGGTGGTATGGTTTGGCTGTTTGTTTCCTTTTGGAATTAACCTCTATGTTAAAAGATTCGCAGAGAATCTAGTTATTAACCATTTTATACTGTTTTTTTTTTTAGAGATCAATCTTGTCCAGGCCTCAAGTGGACTATAGTTATGCAAAGTGTTAGGTCCAAAGTAGACTTTACAAAATGTCAGTGCTTCTGGCAGATTCCTAAATGATTTCCACCTGTGTCTGGGCTCAGCTCTGACCTGGTAAACATAAGCATTGCTAGCAGATAAACAAAAGCTTATGCTCAGCATTCCTCAGAACCCTGATGATGTGAGTTTCTGATTGTCAGGAAAAGGCATTACTCTCTTTATCCAATTCTACAGCCAACTCCTTCTGGCAGTGGGACACCTAGTTCTCTAATAACTCAAAGGAGCCTGTAAGGCCCCTAGGCTAGGTCCTAGTCTTTTCTGGCCCCCAGCCCTCCCCCCAGGATTCAAACTCACAGGCTATTCCAGCTCACAGGCATCCTCCCACAACATACTCCCTGAAGCCTGCCAAATTCCTGAATAAACCTTTCTTTTTACTCTCATGTTGGTTTAGTTTGGTGACTCATTATACCATCCCAAGGTATTTTTTCAGAGGGTTCCTTGACAAAGTTACAAACTACCCTTTGCCTTTTAAAAAATATTTTGGGCTTGGTTGAGACCGTGGTGTGTTAAATTGATGTTCAGAAACTCACACCAGACCAGAGTCCAAGAACTTCTCCCAGAAAGGATACAATAAAGGGTTAAGGACTTGGTATTGCTGGAGTAAGGGCACATCAAACTTCTTTTAAGCTGAATATCTGGCTATTCAGCATGAGTGTGTGTTGGGGACCCAAGAGGTGATAAAACTCCAGATTCCCCCATGTACTGCAGTTTAACTCAGTACCTGCTGTTGCTATGACCTTTTTGAAGTACCACCTATGCACTTGTCCATTGGATCTGTTTCTATCTGTCTTGTTCCATTCATCTCCTGGACCCAATACTGAGATTCACCTTACCAGTCTCCACAAAACCTAGTTTCTGCAGATGAATTCTGGACTTGCATCCTGATTTGCAACGACAGCAACTTTAGTCCAATATTTAATCTAGTCAAAACAGTCTTTGAGAATTTAAAATGTTTGGCAAGTGGGTGGAGTACAGAGTTGAGGAAAATGTCTCAAAGTGCCAGTGTTTGTTATATAAGTTCCCACAACTTCCCGTACCAGGGATAACTAATAGATGGGAAAATGCTCACTGGATCTAGATTTAAAATAAGTATTTTACTAAGAAAACATCTATAAAACTCACCCTGACCTAATGCTCAGAGAATATTATGGAAATGGAAAAAGGTCTGGAGAGATTCCAAGACCCAGAGGTCTAGGGGGTTCACTATGAAATTATCTTCTACTATTGTCATGAACTACACACAGAAAGCCTTACCAATATGTCTACCAAACATGAACTGAACAAAGACACCAGTGTACATTCCAAAAGTGGTCAAGGACAAGTCCACAATAACTCAACCCTCCACAAAGAATTATATGCCACTGAGGAAAACTGATAGATGGCCATCCCCAAGGGAGATCATACCAAGTGATCATACAGTAACAAATTGTCAGCTCTAAAAAGATACATGCAAATAACATTATACACATTGAACACTTTATATTCATAAATGTATATATAATGGGAAGAATAACATGTAATTAAAAAAAGCATGCATTTTAAGGAGAGTGAAAAGGGGTATATATGAGTGTTTGGAGGGAGAAAAGGGGAGATGGGACTGTTGTAATTATATTATAATCCCAAAACTAAACAAAAGAAAATTTACTGAAGGGAATAAAGTGTTTACACTGAAATTTATATTGACTAGATGCTAGAGAGGTAAGAGTTTCAACAGTGTGAATATTTGAGGATGGGAAGATAGTCATGAAGGAGAAGCACCTATTGTTTTGGGCTTGCCTATTGTCATGTCAAAGATACTACTGTGTATAATCAATAACATGGCCCACAAGTCTGGGTTTTAATTTAGAATCTCAAGTGTAAAATAGAAATATGTTTTTTCATTTTTGCCTGATAGTAGTTTTGAACTGGTTAATTTTCCTAATGTGCCTTCTTTCTCCTGTTCTCTAACTTTGGAATTGAATTTCGAGTAACTCAATTTTCTCTTCTATTTCTGGTATTATACTATGAAGATGTATAAAAACAAGACCTCTTTCTTTCAGAGCTTGCACGATTAATGAAGTGATAGTTTGTGATTACATTTTCTGTGGTAGACTCAGGAGAAATACAAAAATAGAAGAAATTGACCAGACACAAGCTAGCTTTCTATTTTATGGATACCACCATCCCTAGGATCCTATGTACTGTGTCCACTGAAACACAGAATTCAAGAAAAGCTTTATTCCTGAAAATATGCCCATGAACTACCCACACTTAATTTGGTATCCATACTAAGCCTCTTGTGCTAATTATTTTCCCATACTTCATGTCAATATTACTCACATAATTGACCCTAATCCTTTTTAATAGGTGCAATGACACATATCTTCTGCTTTAGACTCTGCATTAGACTCTAGTTGGCAGGCCTGCCTCCTCTCTCCAATACCACTTGAGAACACTTATACTCTTGTTAATAAGATTAAGCTCCTTAAGCTTTCTAGACAAAAGCTACAATATACATTTAAATTATCATTCTGAACACTATAATAGACTTCTTATTGTCTTATCACAGGATCTATCACACAGCTTACACAACATTTAGACAGATGCAGTTATGAACTGCATGCTATTTGTGAGTGGCTATGAATGAGCTAATGCCTCACCTTTAGCTGCTGTGAACTTTTTGGCTTCCTTTGTTTTCCCAGGACTAATGTGTTCTGTGAAGGGAGACTTTCTTATGTGTTGGAAATGTGGCTGTCTTCCTGCAGAATCCCAATCAATTCTCTAATCTCGAGCACTGTGGGTACAAAGTGAGAAAAAGCCTCCTGTGTCTTTGACCTCACTGGTTAATATAGGAAGGTAAGAAGCAGCAAGAATAGCAAGTACCTAACTGTAAACAATAACAAAATAGTTTTTGTTCTACAAGTAAGTGATTACATTATTTATTTGATGCATTTGCAATTGTTGATTAAATAGAGATGTGCATAAACTGAGACCTGATAGAAATAATTAGAAGTTTAATTACAGTAAATTAAAAGAAGTACACACTGTGAAGCAGAAACAACAGATGGTCAAAGAAGAAAATGCTAATTTGAAACTATTAGAAACATTAAGGGAGATCTAAGGAAATAAGCTGATTTATACAGACACAAAGAATTTCTCACTTTCCTCTTACTGATTTGCTTCAACATTCTTAAACTGCATCAGGAATGTTTTTATGTTCCCTCCTTTGTTTTATTATTTACTTTTTTAGAAACCATCTTATTTTTTTTTTATGTGGACTTACTTTATTTAGAGAGTATTTTCCAATTCCTGAATATTTTGTTTGACGTCTCTGCCAATTATCAAAACATTTCAAGAATACCAACTATTAATTTTACTCCTATCTAATAGTTTATACTCTGGTAGGAAATATTTTTACTCAAGAAAAATAATCATATGAGCTACATTTTAGGTGTCATTATGTGCCAAGCATTGGATGAAGAAAATCATCTCATACTTCCTTTAAAACTATTTCAGAGTTCTGAATTTTTTTTTTATGGAAAGTTATTTGTAGACTTCCTTAAAAATACCATCTTGCATATAATGTCTTATCCATCTGTTTTTTATTCTTGTTCATCAAAGACAGGTTTTCCTGGATTTATGACATAATTGTAACTTTTAGATAAATATTAATAACACTAATGAGAGTTTATATGTGACCTCTCAGTAATTCTATTTTATGAAAGTGGACTTAGTAAACTTGAAAGACTCTGTTCTGTGGTATTCAACACATGGAAATAATCATCATGCTTACTTCACCCTAGTTATTTTAGGCAAACTTATTCCCACCCTGTTCTAAAGATAACAAAAATTTAATTTAACACCAAAAGTGAACCTTTCTTTCCTAAGTGTCCTTTTTTTAAAAAAAAAAAAAAAAAAAAAAAATCATTAGCCATAGTAGAAATTTATTCTTAAAACTTCAGGTTTCTGTTATCAATAAAATAATTTTAACTTACTATGGGAAAAAATAATTTTGATTTGGATATGCTTGTTCTATTTTCTTTCTTTGTTTCTTTTTTTATCCTCAAAGGACACAGGTTACTGTGCTTTTCAGTTATGAAATATGCATTTTATGTTTACCAGCATATGATATCAGTTACAATGCAAATGATGCTTTTTTTCTTTTATAGATCATGGAACCTATACCCCATATCATTATGACCCTGAGGATGACAAAAACTGAATTGAAAAGATAATTTTTTGGGAAAGCAGATATTTAATATCCAATAAGAGCTTGATTCGTGATACTGTACTTGCAGTTCATGAAAGCCTATATTGTTAAGGAATAAAACAAAAATAAAATGGTTTGTTTTAGTCAACAAATGTTTTAGAAAGGACGTTTTAGCTTTAGTTGTTGATATGGCTGACATTTTGTCAACTTTACATGAGTTGAAGTCTCATATGAAGAAGGACTTTAGTTGAGAAGAGGCCTTTCCATCAGACTGGCCTGTGGGTAACCCTATGGGATATTTTCTGGATTGGTTACTGATGTGGGAAGGCCTGTCCCACTGTGAATGATTTACTCCCTGAGCAGGTAGTCCAAAGTATATAAGAAAGTACATTACATAGTGGATCAAGCCAGTAACAGCACTCTTCCATGGCACCTGCCTCTAGGTGTCTGCCTTGAGTTTCTGAATTCTTTGACAATGGATTACTGCTGTGGGATAATGCTGTTGTACACTGTAAAAATTTATCAGTCATATTGGTTTAATACAATGCTGATTGGACAGTAGTCATGCAAACAGATTTGGAGAATTCTGAGAAGGAGAAGGGCAGAGAAGCAGTCACCAGTCAGATGTAGAGGAAGCAAGATAAGAATTCTGGATTGAGACTTCAGGCCACATAGCTAAAAATAAATAAAATTTATAGATTAATTTAAGTGTAAGAGCCAGTTAGTGATATGCTTGAGCTACTGGCCCATATTAAGCCTCTGAGTCATTTATTTGGGAAGCAGCTGCTGGGTACTTAGAAATTGGTGTTAGGACACTAACTTCCAAGTACAGATTATCATGTGAAAGTATAAAGTAGATAAGCTTTTTGCTACCCAAGTTCCTTATAATCATAGTGCTTTATGACAGCAACAGAAACACTACCTAAGACAACTCGGCTAATTGTTTCAAAGTTCTTTTACATACAATTTATAGGAGAATTCTTTTTCTAAGAGTGTAAATGGAAGTAATGTACCAAGTATCAGTGCATCATGGCACATTGAAAAAACCGTAGCACCTAGGACATGCACACATCTGATTATGTCTTTTTAACCAAATTATTTGAAGTTGGGATCAACTTCATTTTAAACACAGTGTAAAATTTCTGTCAGAAATGAAAAACAAGAAGTAATCATTTGAAGAAAAATCTGATTTCTCAGAGAAACATTTCTGCACTATTACAGACAAACCATGTGAGCTTCACACATTAGTCATGTCATCAGAATGGGAGCTGTGTGGCTAATATTATTAAGTCAGGACTCTTGCTTTGCCTCTAAGAAAAGTATGCAGTAAAAATGAACCTTCAGATGATTCTGACGAGGCAGAAGAAGAGAGTTCTACTTCCAGATCCTTATAGTGCTAATGAAAATTAAATGACTAGTGAGTTATAAAGCTTCACAGAATTTAAGCTTCATGCTCATGACTTTTTACAAACTGTGCTCTATTGTTCGTAATTGTACAAGAGAAAACCAGCCCAGCTGGACTGAAATGCTCTCTTCAGCGGGACAATCTTGTTAAGTTATGCCTGGACTAACTGGAAATGTGAAAAGGCAACCATTTGCCAAGACCCTGATGCAAGCAATGTGGTTTATGGTAAACACCTAATGGCCAGGTGTTTGAAACTGAGTATATTTTTATCCCAGGCCTGTGTGATAGATACTGAATAGAAACATCATCCTCATACACTAAAGTGAGTTTCCTTTGTACATACTATTCAAAGCCATTGATGAGGGAATTGAGAACTTCCTTCTGGCTGTCCTGGGAGGACACTTTAAAAGCCTGGAATCTGCTTATTGGCTCTAACTCATGCTCTTTTGCCCTTTGTCAATTTTTCTTTGTTTTAGAAATAATTTTTCTTTCATAAATGTTACTTTTGAGAACAGAGGTTTGTTCATTCCTATAAATCATGTGAGAAAACTGCCAACCCCACAGAAGTGTCTGGAACCTCTGGCCTACTGTCTAAATTTCACTACCTACTTTTGCTGATACAGTCCTAGCTCCATACTATCTCTTGCCTGTCATTAGTGGCTTGGGTGACACCATTCCCCAAACTTGCGACTTTCTTACAGTTATTAAGCTAGAATTAATTCTAGAGTATCCTAACTTTGACTAGCTATATCACTTTATTTAATTCATGGAATCGATTAATCTATCTCACATTATAGTTCTGAATACATGTCACCTTTCTCCTATTTTTTTTAAAGCTGAGTGTAGAATGACATTTTTTTGTTGTCTTTTCTAGCTGTTTGAACTCTGAATGAGTTATAATGTTTACTTTAATTAATGTACATTTATCTGAGGTTGACACTGCTTTATAGGCTCCCTGTAAAGATCTCTGCCTTCACTTGGAACCTGCCTACTCATAGTATCTGAGTGCAAGTCTGAAATCAACTGTAGCATTTGTTAGAAATTAAACAGTGTAAGTCTAAGAACTTTGATTAATTAACCTGAAATAAAATGCATAAGATTTTTTTCCAAATTTCTGGATACATATGAAAGAAAGTATACTTAATCCACAGAACTGAATTATTATTGCTCAAATATGAAAGAATGTGTGTATATATAAACTAATCTTCAGTTGGAAAAGCAATTTATAAGAAAAATAAACAAATAACAATCAGAAATTCTCCCCCACTGCCCTTGTAAACTCTTTCCCAAAGTCTTAATTGCATGTTTTGTTTTAAATTTTCTATTTCTGTTAATATTAGCTCTAACAGTCTACCTATTAACTATAAAGTCCTATCTAAAAGTTAAGAATTTACTACATAGATTTTCAAAAATAAATGATTAAAAGATACTATTGTGTTTTAAATCTATTTTTATTTAAAAGTGAGTATATACAAAAAACACCAAAGTATTCTGGATATACATTTCATTTATTTTTGAAAGGGATTCCTCTTTATTTATACAGTTATTTGCCAAATTAAATAAAGATTAACTATTCAAATATTATATTACCATTACATAATTATAACACATCCAACACATAGTTTCTCTTCATCCTCTTAAATACTTACAGTGATGATAACAAAATGTCAATGGCAAAAATCTGAAAAACAGTGAGGAGAAGTGTAGAGCATAAGAGAAAGACGAAGTGACATTGGTGTGTGTAAAGGTAAGAAGTACATGTAACCACGGGACCCCCAAAACCCCTCAACTTGGGTTTACTCCTCAGAAGTTGATCAATGATGAAAAGTGTTAAATGTCAAAACATGAAGTTTCAGTGAATGCAACATTCTTAGTAAGTATTCAAACAAGATAGTTGTTTCCCTTTCATTCTGTGTATCTTAAACAAACACAAAACATACATATGGTGGCCATATAGAAAAATTAAATTGAAGACTCTGGGCATGCAATACCAGATGAATTGGAGGGGCAAAGTGAGTCCACCCCTTGGTGCTGTCAAAAAATTTTCTGAAATTAAACATTGTCTTCCAGATCCTTCTTTGTCTGGCTTTCCAACCACCTGTAACTGCTATCACAAAACAAGCAACACTGACAATATTTTATAGACAATCTAGATGGCCCTAAAGAAAAACTCCCTAAAGGGTAATTATGCAAAGACAGCTTCATTTCGCTCAGTGAATTCTCATCATTCTTATCCGTCTCCATGCTCTTTGGGAAGGGCTGCTCAGAGTCAAAGACTCTGATGCTTAAGGAAAGCATCAAGGTAAAAGAGAAAAACCAAAACTGGTAAGTAGATATTAATAACAACTAACACAACGGGAGACCAGAAGAAAATGCTCAAATGAGAATATCATGAGAGTTAATATGTTAACAGTGAGATTTCTGTGGTTGTCTGAAAGCAAATGACTACCAATAGGTAGAAATGATTGTTGACAAACCTGTAGACCTCAGTATGATCTCTAAGACTCATTTGTTTAAAGGAGAAATCCAGCTTCCATACAATGTCCCAGTCATCCATATGTTCCCTTGGCCTTGGCATGAATACTCTCTCTCTCTCTCTCTCTCTCTCTCTCACACACACACACACACACACACACAACATGTAGTTACTTTAATTGTAAATAAGCTAATGTTGCTAATTTGAGATTCTAAGAAAAAAAAAAAAAGAAATGAAATTTACTGCAACAGTTAAGCACTGTGGGGAGACCATTGCAGCCTATTTGAAATTCTTTGAAGAGTTGTTGCTCATTATTTATTTATAGTTTACTTATGGCACTTGCCCCCTTGAGGGTCAACATATACAGTTTTCTGTGTGTAATTCAACAATGCAATTTATTTACTGAGGTTAGAAATTCCTCTTTGACTTTTCCAAGACATAGGATTTTGAATATATGAGCATCATAATGACATATTTAGAAGAGATATTCTACATAATTGTATTTGTGACTTTTAAGAATCCTAGTAATAAGCCTGTAATCTAAGTAATGCAAGTGCCTGAAAAGCAGATGGGAGAAGATCTCAAGTTTCAGATTAGTCAAGGACACAGAGTGAGGCTGTGAAAGGATGGGAGGGAGGAAGAAAGGGAGAAGAAAAGGAGAGAACGAAAGACGGGTGGAAAAGAGTAAGAGGGAAGAATGAAGGGTGGGAGGAAGGAAAAATGGGAGAGAGAGGAAGAACTGCAGAAAGAGGGTGGGGGATGGAGGAAGGGAGAGCAGAGGGAATAAAACAAGAAATGAAGGGAGGGAGGGAGGGAGGCAGAGAGGAAAGGAGGAGGGAGGAGGGAGG
>PVIH01019532.1:0-35079 GCA_004025045.1 Sigmodon hispidus | reverse complement strand
AGTTTGTTAATCCATTCTTCAGTTGAGGGACATCTAGGTTGTTTCCAGGTTCTTGCTATTACAAATAATGCTGCTATGAACATAGTTGAGCTAATACCTTTGGAGTGTGAATGTGCCTCTTTAGGGTATACACCCAGAAGTGGTATTGCTGGGTCCTTGGGGAGATTGATTCTCAATTTTCTGAGAAACCTCCATAATGAAAAGATTTTATTAATTTTTGCCTACTACCTATAATATTGACATGAGTTACATACATAGTGTCAGGCTTGGCCATTTGGTTGGAAACTTTTCCAAATGAAGAACTAAAATATTCTTTAACTTCCAAGGCTCTTATTTGTTTGTGGGATAGTTTTTAAAATCTAAATCAAATGGAATACAAATCAACTGATTGATAGCATAGCATTAGAGGAAAAGAATGTATCTCAATGAGCAAGGCAATCAGAACTGTCAATATTTCACTTGAATTTTTCAAATCCAAAAGCAAATGTAAATTATTGCACAATGATCATTTTTCCTCAGTTAATATATATGTGTAGCACCTAATAGATATAACAAAAGAAACATATTTAGACATCTACGCACTTTAAATTTTTGGAATTTATTGGAAATTTCAATTTATTTTCTTTTAATTGCATTCTTATTTAAATTATCATGTAATAATGTCATGAATAATGGTCATATCTACTTAACACAAAGTCTCCAGGTAGCCATAGTGCCTGATTTCCAAAATGACTGCCCAACGATGCAAGTTCCATTGAGTTAAGTATTGTAGAATCAGTTGTTCAGAGATGAAATCATACATATCTTTTTTAATTCAAAAAGCCCTCACAGCACCTTCTTGTACTATATAAGCATCCAGTGGATACAGCCTTCCCTGGTAAGTTCATGGTTTACTAATATATATTCTGCATCAAAAAGTGAGTGATATTTTCAACAATAATATAACATCATCAAATTATGATAGCTATCTATGAGCAATGGAAATATTCTGTTTTGTTTTGCCTCTTGTGCTGAGATTTTCATTTAACACCTCATGCCTTCCAGAAACAACATGTCTGTTCATGCAGGATGCTTTAAACCCTTTTTAACAGCTATCTTATATTTCTTTATTTACCTACAACCTTGGAAGTTTTAATAAGACTTCAGCTATTCTTAGTTTTGTCTAAGACACCTGTGGCCTCTTTTGTTATAATTTCATATCATTATTTAAATGTACACACTCCCTTTTCTTTTATGTCACCTGTGTTCTAATATCCCACTAATGGACTTTTTCCTTGGAATGCAAAATGATAGGTTTCCATATAGCTTTTACCTGCATCTTTATTTTTGTTAAACATTCTCTTAATACTTCACTTTTGAACTGCCTGCCATTATATGTTTGAATCTTTCCTCCTAAAGTAGTCCTCTTCTTTATTTTGATTTTACTTGTATTTTGCTATGCCCTTTCCCAAATACTACCAGTGGACTATTTATATGTTGCCTGGGTTGAACATACCTTTCAGGGTAAACATATAAAATATAAAATTAAACAACGATGTTTAAAGCAATGTTCTTTGTAATAGCCAAAGCCTGGAAACAATCTACATGTCTTTGAACTGAAGAATAGATAAAGAGAATGTGATACATTTACACAATGGAAAAATATTCTGCTGTTAAAAACAATGACATTAGGAAATTTTAAGGAAAATTGATAGAACTAGAAAAAAACATCTTGAATGAGGTAACTCAAACCCAGAATAAGAAACATGGTATGTACTCACTCATAAGTAGATGCTAACTATAGAGTAAAAGATAATCATGCTACCATCCATAGCCCAAGAGAAGCTATGTAACAAGGAATGCCCAATGGAGGACAAATGGATATTCCCGGGAAGTAAAAACAGAGGAGATTTCCTGGGTAGATGGAAGTAAACATGGATGGGAACATGAAAGTCATGTTGGCAGATGGAAAAGGAGGAGAGTACTGAAAAAGGTATCTTGTTATGGGGGCATTTTCAGTCAGGTAAAAACCTTTTACAATGGAAATTCCCAGTAACCTACAAGAATGACCCCAGTTAAGGCTCCTAGAAGTAGCAGATAAGTAGCCTACACTGGCCACCTCCTTCAATCAGACTGGTGACTAACCCAATTGTCATCAGAGACCCTTTATTCAGTAAGTGTTGGAGACAGATGCAGATGCCAACAGTCTCACTGGGCCAAGGTCAGGGAGTCCTTTGAAGAGAGTGTGGAAAGATTGTATGAGGTGGACCGCATCAAGATCATCAAAAAGCAAATTACAAACACAACTAACCTAAGCTGATAGGAGCTCTGAGTCAATAGGCATGGAGACTGCATGGGACCTACCTAGGCCCTCTCTATATGTGTGATATTGTAAAGGTTAATCTACTTGTTGACCTCTTAGCAGTAGGAGCAGGGCCTGTTTATAACACTTTGACTGACATTTTTTTTTCTTTATTTTTCTTTTTTTATTATGAATAAAGTAATTTTTCAAACTCCCTTTTCCTCCCACCCATCCCAGTCACTCTTTCTTCTCTCCATCTCTTTATCTCCTCCTGAGCAAGGGCAGGCGGTCCCAAGGTCCCAAGGTGGCTTATTGGGAATCTATTTCTCAAAGTTTCCTGGTCCAGCCTTACTAAAAGAGTAGGAGCTTAGTCCTAACACAACTTGGTATGGCAAGCTTTGTTGGCACCCAGAGGAGGCACATGCCTTTCTAAACAGAAACAGAGGAAGAGTAGGTGAGGGGATGTCAGAGGGGAGGTGGGGCAAGTAAATTGGAGAAGAGGAGGGGGTAGAAACTACTATCAGGATATAGAATAAATTAATAAATTTTATATTTAAAACGTTCAAAAATTTAGAAGTTACATGTGAAAGAAAAGATATGGTGCTTGCTTTCAGGACTGGTGACTCTACTACCTGTATTTTTTTTTCTTTTCCTTTTTTAAATTTCTGATTGCATTTAAATTTTTATTCCATTAGTCCATTATCTTCTAATATAATATTAAAGTTAATACTAATTTCTCACATATTTCCATAGTTACTCATTTGTGTAAGCCCATGTTTCCATATGTCATTTCCCCTTTTTCTCATCTTTTCTTCTTCTTATTATTATTATTATGAACAAAGAAGTCACTTTCTATCCTTGTATATACTTATTCAAGGTCACTTCCCCCTCTCACCACATCAGGTCATTCTTTCTTCTCCACTAATCCACATCCCCTCCCAGCAGGCAGCAGGCAGTCCCATGGTCTCACTGACCCAATATTGCTTAGTTCAGTCTCCACTCCTGGCAGATCCAGTTTTCTCCCCGCTCCCTCAATAGTGAGTTAGGTATTCCTCTAGGGGAAGTGGGATCCAAGGAGTCAGTCCAGGGTGTTTCTGATCCAAAGCTGTTCAGTAGTTGTGGTTTGCAGCTTGGGTATGCTTTGTTTTTTTCTTGTTTGTTGGTTAGTTTGTTTGTTTAGAGTCTACTAATGAGATAATCCCCTGCTTATCTTTCTGAGTTTGTGATATCTCACTCAGGAGGATATTCTCCAAATCCATCCATTTGCCTGCAAATTTTAGGATTTCATTTTTTCTGACTGCTGAGTAATACTCCATTGTGTAGATGTACCACAGTTTGTTAATCCATTCTTCAGTTGAGGGACATCTTCCATTTATCTCAAAATTTTATTTCAATTTACTTTGAAGTTTGCCATTATTTCCCGGCTTATATATACCACATTATCCATTATCAGTTGATTTAGTTATCAAGCTACTATGAGTGAAATATAAACAATCACAGATGCACACACATCCCTGTAGTAAGATATAAAATCATTTGTCTATATGCCAGGGAGAGATGTTGCTAGGTAATATGGAATTTCTTTTCCTACAGTTTGGAGAAAACTTCCAATTGATTTCCAAAATGATTTCTCTACTTTGCACCTTCTAACAAAATGAGTATAAAGTTGGTTTTTCTCATATCCATGACAACATTTGTAGTTATTTGCTGTCTTTCTTTGGCTATTCAGGCAAGAGTAAGTTGGATTTTTAAAGTAGTTGTAATCTATCAGATAGGTGAAGATATTAATCATTTAATATTTACTATGTTTATTTATTACTTTAAAAAGGTTTGTATTCAGTTCATTGCCATTTTAAAAAATAAATTATTTCTTCATGGAAAGATTTTAATTTTTTTGTATATTTCAGACACCAGTTCTTTGTCTAATATCCAGTTGTCAAAGATTTTCTGGGTTTTCTCTACCCATGGATTATATTAATGTTTGCTTTATAGAAGACTTTTTTACATAAGATCCTAATTATCAATATTCCTGTTTCTCCATTATGAAATTTTCCTACAATTTCATACCTTCAATTTTATAATTTGAAGCATACTCTTGCACTTTTAAAAAGCAGTTTTTAAGATGTAAAAGTTAAAAAAATTGTTTTAAGATCTTCAGTCTATTTAGAGTTGAATTTGGTGAAGGGGATACATATTGAAATTCAGGTATCTAAGCAAACCATATCAGGACACACAGTATGTATGTGGAGGTCAGAATGCAATGTGTGTGGTTTGGTTCAGTCTTTTTAATATTTGGGTTTCTGAAATTTGACTCCATTCTTTTTTTTTTCAATATATCATTGTTTTTATAGAATAGAGTCTCATGTTTTTGTCCATGTATCCAATTGTTCAAATTCCTTTTCCGCTCCCGAACCCTCCTGGTCACTTTCTCTTCTTCCCATTTCCTCATCTTCTCCTCAGAAAGGGCAAGAGGTCCCAAGGTGGATTATTTCAGCATTTACTCAAGGCAAGTCTGATTTCCTCATCCTAATATCAATACTGGGTTAGGTGTTCCTCTGGAAGTAATGGGCTCCAAGATGCCAGTCCAACTCCATTCTTTAGTTTGAGAACAAGTACATTTATCCATTGATTCATATAACTGGCTCATACATTTTATTTTTGTTCTTTTGAATCTGAGTTATATGTTCCATCAAATATACTACTTTCCAGATTCATTCATTTTTGCTTCTTAATATTCCATTTGTGTATACACAATATAATTTTATTGCATTTGCATTCATTTGTTGTATGCAAGCTCATTTCATTTTCTTCTTATAGGGAATAATACAATAAGAGCCATAAATTTGAAAGTAGCTCTAAGGAAGAATTTTGGGCCCAATGGGAATCATATAGCTAGGTTAAATGGTAATTCTATTTTCAATATTGTAAGCAACCTCTTTACTGAATTCCACAATGTATACAATAACTTATGCTCCCACCAACAGTAAATAATGGTCAATCATTTCTTACTTCCTTGCTAGAATTTACTGTTCTCTATTATCCTCTACTAACTATTTCTCTTTGGATGGAACAATATGTTTAAAGTTAAGTTAAATTTCCTTGAAATCTAACAGCAGCAACAATTTAAATGACTACTGGAATACCTTGCTCAGGAGGATATTCTCCAAATCCATACATTTGCCTGCAAATTTTAGTCTATCATTTTACTATTGCGTATTACTCCATTGTGCAGATATACCACAGTTTGTTAATATATTCATCAGTTGAGGGGCATCTAGGTTGTTTCTAGGTTTTTGCTAATACGAATAATGCTGCTATGAACATAGTTGAGCTAATGCTTTGGAGTGTGAATGTGCATCTTCAGGGTATACACCCAGAAGTGGTATTGCTGGATCCTTGGGAAGATTGATTCTCAGTTTTCTGCATTCCAGAGTTACTGAACAAGCTTATAATTCCACCAACAATGGAGAAATGTTCCTCTTGCTTTGTATCCTCTCCAGCATAGGCTGTCATTTGTGTTTTTGATCTTAACCATTCTGACAGTTGTAAGGTGGTACCTCAAAGTTGTTTTGATTTGCATTTCTCTCATGGCTAAAGATGTCCAGCACTTTTTCAAGTGCCTTTCATCCATTAGTAATTTTTCTGTTGAGAATTCTCGTTTTACTTCTAAACTTCATTTTTAATTGGGTTATTTAGGGTTTTGAGTTCTAGTTTCTTGAGTTCTATATATATTTTGGAAATCAGTCCTCTGTCAGTTGTACAGTTGGTGAGGATCTTTTCCCATTCTCTAGGCTGTTATTTTGGCTTACTGACAGTGTCCTTGACCTTGTAGGAACTTCTCTGTTTCAAGAGGTCCCACTTGTTCTTAGTGTCTGTGCTACTGGTGCTATATTTAGGAAGTAGTCAAGCCCAGAAAGATAAACATAGGATGTAATCAATCACTAGTGGACTTTACACACAAAAAAAAAAATTAAAAATACCCAAGGTGCAAAAGGCAATCCTTGAAAAGCATAGGATCAGAAGGAACTTACAAGAGACTTCCAGGGATTTCCCTAGGAAGACAAAAATGAGAAGATCTCCTTAGATAATTAAGATCATAAGGAGTTGCAACAAAGAAGAGGTGTGAACAAATCATGAGAGAAGGGAGAATTGAGTGAGTGGAGCAACAAGGAAGGAGAAAAAAAAAGATATGGAGAATTTAATGAAAGAAGTCAATGTGGGGTTGGAAAAAGAGTAGTTTCTAGGATTACCCATTAGAACCTACAGAATGTTCCTGCCCAGATCTCTAACCAATGGTGAAGGTGTTGGTTAGACAAGATTTCCCCTAAAAATCAAACAAATAGACACCCCAAGTGCCATCACAGAACTTACATCCAACAATGAATAGAGATTGAAACAGAGACACATGACTGCACACTGGGGTTATCTCCTGGTCCAGCTGAGAGCTGGGTAGAAGAGTCTATTTGAACAAAGGTATAGGATTTATGAGGAAAACTCCCACACTCATGACTGGCTGGAGCTCTGGAGTGCTCATTGAATTAAGAACAGCCACTGGGGAAACTTCAGGAAAAGGAACTAGGCCCTCCAATGACAGGCAGCTGTCCATTGTCATGAGCAGTAAGTGGAGAGATCAAATTGTGTTTCCAACTTAGGACTTCTTGCCCATTTGAGGAGGGTATGGAAAAAGGAGGCTATAAACAGGCAGGGTAAGATTGGGAGGGAGAGCAGTGGGATACCTAAAAAGGACTGTATTTTCTAAAAATAAATAAATTAATAATAATTAAAAATAAAATAAAATGGCTATTTGTCATTTTTAGTTCATGGATTGCCAATTTTAGATTGGTACTTTGGGTGTTTTCTATAGTCAAGTTTCACATTTTTTATGTATATTAGATATTGATTTTATGTCTAAAATATAGTTGGCAAATATCTTCTTAATTGTGAACATCATTTGTTTCTTTTGCTGATAGTTTTGTTCTATATGTAAAAATTTTGACACAGGTATCAAAAATATGCTAATAAAAAGTTCATTTACCACTTGCTGCTTGGAAATACACATTACCACCCACAGACAAATGAAATTTAGATGTATATCTCTCACCATAGAGAGAAGTCCAACTAAATATTTTACATAGATGCTATCATTGAAAATGCTTTTAAAAATTCTTAAATATGCAACAGAAGTAATTATTTAAAGAAATAATATTATTACATGAAATATCTAAAATAATTATAGTATTCTATGGCTAAAATTAGACGTTTTGAAAACATCACTTTGTTACCAAAAACAATGAAGAACACTCAAAATACAGTAACATGTTCTATTCACATGATTCTTAGATTTTCAAATAATTATTTTATTCTTCTGAAAATATAATCTTTTAGTTTTCATTCATGAACTCATTCATTAAGGAGGCATTAATATATTGTAAGATGTGTGAATTACACCTACTATTTTGATGCTTCAGAGGTAAAGAAATTAAGGACAGTATTGTGCATGTATGCCTTGTACCACCACACCCACATTTAATCATTACAGAACACTGCTTAGACTCTATGTATTAGTATTTATTACATTATTAAAGTACAGTTAACTGTGATACTCCAACAATAGAAACCTGTGTACCCCAAGTAACTGAAAAGCAATTTTCACTCAAGGTTTGAGCTGAGTTGACTACTCCTGAGAGGCAGCAGACATAGCCTATCCTTTGTCTCCGCCATAGCGACTTCTTGTTTGATTGATGAAATAAGAGGGCACTATATATGTTAACGTACTTTGTTTTGATAAAGCAAACATCTATTGTTTTCATGATATGAGATACTTCAAGGTACTTGTTCATGTAGGCTACTATTATGCTTAAAGCTCCATAAATTGAATATTGCTTTTTGCCACTGAATTTCTGCTGGTGACAGATCTCCCATCATATTTGCTTGATAATGGTTGTTCTTATTGAAGTCCTACTGTCTCTGCAAAAACCTCATACAGTGATTCTAAGCCTTGCCACTGTGCTTAAACTTAGAAATTTAGATGCTCTGTATAATTATTCTCAAGTTAAATACTGTATAATATTGTTCACCAATTCACTGTTTATTATTCAATTTGCTTTTAAGAAGACAGTTTTGTAAATAAACTAAGCATCTTGTGTATTCTGAGTTTTTTTTTTATTCATTTGTAGTGTGAAGTATTAAAATGACAAGTACCATATATCTTTCAGGTATCAAATAAAAATTATTAATTCACAAAATAAAACTATGTAGTCATGACTTCTAATTGGAATTGAATTATTTTCCCTACTAATTAAATATATTATTTCAATTTAGAATATCTTATGACTCATGAAATGTTTTTCTTATGAAACAGCAGTGGTGGTTGTAGAATATGCATGTATGTGTGAATTTAAAATGGTACTTTTAAAGAGAGTTTTCATCCATAGTTGCTGAACATATTTGCTTTTTTTTTTTTCCTTACTGAGAGAACACCAATGTAGTGGATGCCTGCTGCACATCTGGGAACTATTGTTGCAACTACATTGTTATTGCTGTTTTCCTATCAGGTCATTGGTAGTAGTGTCAAATATCAGGACAGACCTGTATACAACAAAGAATAGAAGTCCATTCTGAGAAACAGTAGTTGCGGATAAAATAAAAAAAGAGCACAAAAAAAGAGATGTTTGCAATCAAAATCTCAGCTGCTCACCCAACTGACCAAAGAAGAGTGTTGTCTGGGAGAGCAGCCACAAGTCAAGCTATCTCTCTCTTTGAGCCTCAGCCTGTAGAGAAAAAAAAAATTGTTCAGCGCATAAAAGAATTTGTTTTGTGGTCTTAGAAAAGAGAAACAATAAATTAAGACTCAGATGCTGTAAAAAAATAATGTAGTGAAGTTTACTTTGAAATCAACCATCGTAGAGAATAATGTGTTTTAGAATGTACTTAATAAAAATTAATCTAAAATAATACAACAAATAAATGCCTCAATTATAGAAATACTTAGCTTAAATTGTAATAATTCTCTAGAAATTACCTTACTATATCTAATTAAGCAATAAAATCTGTAACAAATGCAATTATTACTCTCCCTCAGCAAACTCAGGTTTTAGAAAATCCTTTGATATCCAGTTTTCAATTCTATTATTATTCATTATCTCTTCTATGTTGACTTTTTGAACCCTACAAGGCAAATTTCCAATAGACCTTAACATGTTTTCACTTTCATTTAAGAGGGATAAATGCTCCAGCATGCTTGCTGATGGAAATTAATTTCATTTAAATGCTCTCAGGCTAGCTCTCTGCAAGTGTAAATACTCCTACTGAAAATTCTGTTGCCAAAGGTTTTTTATCACTAGCAGGAGCTCTGACTAGATTATGAGAAAGCAGCAAAGCTCTAATGAAAAATAAATGTAATCTGCTTTCTCTATCACATTATCCAAAGTATCAGCTGCACCATCACATTAACAGCAAAATCTATATACTTTTTATGAGGGCTTCCTTCATAGCTTTGTATTAATGTCAATTGATGGAAAGATGATCACATCTGATGAGCAAGATTAAGTCCCAGAATAGGGATGTGAATGATGATGAGTCGTGTGCACACAACAGGGAATTTATAAGCATAAAGTGAAACTTGAGATTTCCTTGTGGTCTCCTTCCAAAACACATATAAAATAAATATTAGTTACATTGTTCACTGATTTTCTCTTCTCTGAATAATCCTATTTCATAGTTTTATATGGTTAGTTCATAATACTTAGTACTAGAATTTTAAATTGCTTTAGTATCTCATTGGCAAATAACTTACATAAGATACTGTAGTTTCTTTGTGAAATTTTATTTACCAAGTGTGTAAATACAGTCACCCCCTCAATCTATATTGAAAGAGTTTCATGGAGACATATCACAATTAACTCATTGTCTTCCTGTCACAGATTTGCACAGAGCAGCTAGGAGAAGTTACTGAGTTGTTTGTCCTTTTTCACTATTTTGTGTAAATGCATCATTCTGCGTCTTATCCTATTTAGCCATTTATACCAGAATAGTGTTACAAATCTTAGATAAAATATTTACATAAAAATTATTTTATATTTATTCATTATGCATATCTAAAATGACTTAGTGGTACACATATATGTTATGTTGAAATTTGGCTGACTTGTTGCCAGAATCATTTGGAAATGGATTTATAATAGGCAAACTGTATTTTTTTGACCAATAAAATTAGTCCATATTACAATTATAACTTTAGTGTTCTGAGACACTACAAAAACAATTTTCAAAACAGAAAATAAGCAACATGTAGCTGAGGTTGCATATATGTGTTGCAATACCTGGGATTATCAGACATTTTAAAATGTTAGCCAATGTTGTGAAGTATCTTTTGTATCTTTTTAAAAATGCTGACCACTGTTTGATAAGATTGCTTTGATTGAAAACTATTTCCCTTTGGCAAATGCTTATTTTTTATCATTAAAATTTTACATTTTATCTTGTATTACTTGTGCTTTTAATAGGTTTTCTTTATTTTAAGTATTGAGAATAATTTATTTTATTTCACATTGTAAATATGTTTTCTCACTTACTTTCATTATCTTTTAAACTATAAAACAATAAATTTTAGTGTTTTAACATTCCTCAATTGAGATTGTTTCCAGGTTTTTGCTATTACAAATAATGCTGTTATGAACATAGTTGAGCTAAAGCATTTGGAGTGTGAAGGTACATTTTTAGGGTATACGCCCAGTAAAGGTATTGCTAGATCCTTGGGGAGATTAATTCCCAGTTTTCTGAGAAAACTCCATACTGCGTTCCAGAGTGACTGAGCAAGTTTACACTCTCACCAACAATAGAGGAGTGTTCCCCTTTCTCCTCATCCTCTACAGCATAGGCTATCATTTGTGATATTGATCTCAGTCATTCTTAACAGGTGTAAGGTGGTATCTCAAAGTTGTTTTGATTTACATTTCTCCAGTGGCTAAAGATGTTGAGCATTTGTAATTCTTCAACTGAGAATTTCTTTTTTAGTTCTGAACCCCATTTAGTGATTGGGTTATTTAGGGATTTGGACTCTAGTTTCTTAAATTCTCTATATATTTTAGAGATCAGACCACTGTCACTTATAGGGTTGGTGAAAATATTTTTCTATTCTGTAGGCTGTTGTTTTTTTAAATGACTGTGTCCTTTCCCTTATAGAAACTTCTCAGTTTCAGGAGATCCCACTCATTGATTGTTATTGTTAGTGTATGTGCTGCTGGTGTTATATTTAGAAAGTGGCTTCTTCCCTGACTCAGAGGTGGTTCAATGTAGAGATGTAATGTTTACATGAGTTTGTAAGCTTTCTGTGATTTTTGTTGTTAGATTCTAACTTTAGGCCATGGTGGCCTTATATGATACAAAGGATTATTCTCATGTTTTGTATCTATTGATTTTTGCCTTATGACCAAGTATGTTTTCAATTTATAGAAAGTTCTTTGGGAGTTGAAGAAATATGTGCATTCCTTTGTGCTCAGGTGAAAGCTTCTGTAAATATCTATGGAGTCCATTTGCATCATAACATGTTAGATCCCTAATTTCTTTGTTGAGTCTTTGTTTCTCATTGACCCATCCAAGGGTGAAAGTGGGTATTGAAGTCTCCCATTATTAGAGAGTGATATTTAATGTGGAGGTTTATGCTTTAGTAGTGTTTCTTATACATATGAAGTTGCCCTTATATTAGGGGCATAAGTATTCTGGATTGAGATATCATCTTGATAGATTTTTCCTGAGACAAATAATAATATCCATTTTAAACTTTTGATTGATTTTAAAGTCTACTTTCTTATATTAGGATAACAACACCAGCTTGTTTCTTGGGGCCATTTGATTGGAAAGTCTTTTCCCATCCCTTTACTCTGAGCATATGTTTGTCTTTGGAGTTGAGGTGTGTTTCATGTATGCAGCAGAAGGTTGGCTTTTCTTTTTTTTATCCATTGTATTTGGGTGTGTCTTTTTATAGGTGAGTTAAATGCATTGATGTTAGCGGATATTAATGAACACTGATTGTTACTTCCTATTACGTTCGGTGATTTTTTTGTGTATTTCCTTTCTTAGGGTTTTTCTTCTGTGGGATTATTGATTGTTTGTGGTTTCATGGGTGTATCTGGGTTCTTTAGGTTGGTGTTTTTCCTCAAGTGCTTGCTGCAGTGCTGGATTTGTGGATAGGTATTTTTTTCCACTTGTCTTTGTTGGGAAATATCTTGCTTACTCCATCTATGGAGATTAATAGTTTTTCTGGGTATAGTAGTCTGTGTTCATACCCATGCACTTTTAGTGTATAACTTCTGACTAGAATCTTTATCATTTTATTGTTTCCATTGAATAGTCCGATGTTATTCTGATGGGTCTGACTTTATAGGTAAGTTGGCCCTTTTTCTATTCAGCTCTTAATATTTTTTCTTGGTTCTGTATGTTTTGTTGCCTAATTATTATATAGTGAGCAGACTTTTGTGGGGGATCTACTCTATTTGGTTTTCTGTAAGACTCTTGTATATTTATAGGCATTTTTTTTTAGATTGGGAAAGTTTTCTTCTACGATTTTATTGAATACATTATCCATACCTTTTTCAAAGTATCAGTGTTCATGGGGAAAATTGGTCTGTAATTCTTTTTCTTTGTTCTATCTTTGAATTGCTTGGTATCAAGGTGATTGTGGCCTCATAGTATTTCTCCAGTTGCTACTATATGGAACAGTTGAGGAGTATTGTTATTAGTTCTTTCTTGAATATCTGGTAGACTTCTGCACTAAAATTTTCTAAGCCTGCACTTTTTTTATTTGGGAGACTTATAATGACAACTTCAATTCCTTTGGAGTTTTATGTCTGTTTAGGTCTTTAATCTAATTTGATTTAATTTTGGTAAGTAGTACCTGTTTAGAAAGCAGGTCATTTCTTCTAGGTTTTTCATTTTTGTGGAATATAGATTTTCAAAGTATGACCTGATAATTCTCTTAATTTCCTGGAAGTCTGTTGTTATATCTCTCTTTTCATTTCTGTTTTTGTCACTTGAATACTCTCTCTCTCTCTCTGCTTTTTGGTTAGTTTGAATAAGGGTTTATTTATGCGGTTGTCTATCACAAACCCAGAAAGATAAGCAGGGGATGTACTCATTCATTAATGGTCTTTAAACAAAGAACACCCAAGCTGCAAAGCACAACTACTTAACAGCTTGGGATCTGAAGGAATTTAAAAGAGACTTCTAGGGAGTCCTCTAGAAAGGAAAAAGAGAGATCTCTTTAGCTTATTGAGAGCATAAGGGTTTTTAACCAAGAATAGGTGAAGACAAAACAGGAGAGAAGGAGATGACCGAGTAAGAGCATCAACATGGAGGTAGAGTTTTTTTCCAAAAAGAGAGAGAGAGAGAGAGAGAGAGAGAGAGAGAGAGAGAGAGAGAGAGAGAGAGAGAGAGAGAGAGAGAGAAACTTAATAGAGAAAGCCAATATAGGGTAAGAAATAGACATTGTGCTAGAGAAACCTCCCAGAACTCACAAAATGTTTCTGCCTAGGTCTCCAAGCAATAGCAAAGATGTTGCCTAAACAGGGCTTCCCCCAAAATCAAATGAGTAATCAAGTCAAGTGCCATCTCAGAACTTACATCTAATAATGAATAGAGGTACAGGCAGGAATACATGGCTGAACACTAGGCTGGTTCCCTGATCCAGCTGATAGAAGGGGAGGAGACACAATGTGATCAAGGGGATAGGGACTTGGTGGATAATTTTCACAATGATGGTTGGCTGCAGCTCTGGAGGGCTCACTGAAACAAGAACAGCCACATGGGAACAATCTGGAAATGGAATTAAGCTCTCCAATGATTGGCAACTGTCCACTGATATATACAATATGTGGAGCCTCACGGGGAGGTTTTAGACTGTGTTTCTGTGCATGGACTGACTTCTTGGAGCCTGTTCCCTCAAGAGAAACACCTAACCGAGTCTGGATATTAGGATGAGAAATTGGACTTGCCTGGAGTGGATGCTGAGCTAGCCAATTTTGAGATCTTTTGCCCTTTCTGGGGAGGGAATGGGGTGATGGGAGGAGAGAGGCTGAAGGCTGACTGGACGGGTCTGTGAGGGGGAAGGGAGTTGGAACAAGGGGACATATGGATTAAAAAAGACTTTATAAAAATAAATAAATTGATAGATAAATAAATAAGCAAACAAAAAAATAACCTGTGGTCATTGGTGGAATAATATTATTCTCTGAGAGTAAATATGATGCTGCCTATTGTCACTACCTAAAACTTATTGTCACATACATTTTCATCGGTTGTCTAGTTTTTAACAACAACAGGGCAATTCTAGTACCAGGGCCTTTGTTATATCCAGAAGTGGAAAAATAACAATACTTTTTAAAGTAAAATATTTCCTAATGACCCATTTCAAAATTTAATTATGGATAGTGATAAGTAAATGAAATCTGATAACTTGATTGTGCCACTCTTTGTTTATATAATGGGACAGTTTCATCTTTATTTATATCACCGTGAGATCTTTTGTTCTCAGTTTGAGTCTAATTATAATTTTATGATAGCACTTTATAATTGTTTTTAAATTTCTGGCATGTTAAGAGACACTGGAAAAACAATTTTTTTAATATTCTGTCAAGTAATAAATACTAAGGTTCCTGGCTTAAAATCAAACATTATACTTGATAAAAATAAAATGTGTTTAAGAAGAATATTAATGATAATTTTATAGATCTGAATTATAAATTGAAGAGATATGGTTTTACAAATTTACTCCCCCATTTTTAAGTAGGTTTCAATTTTCTGTCTTGTGGGCAGATTCTAATTTCTTATATGGTTCACAAGGCAGAGATAGTACATTTCAGATAGTCAGCTAAAACTGTCCCCAAAGTCCAGGTTTGATCACTATCTCATCAAACATTTTAGAGATGAACAATGGTGAAATGAAGGAAAAAGAGATACAGTAAGTGTACATTGTATTTAAGGACACAAAAAGTGTTTATTGATTCCATTTGTTTTTTGGAGTGCTGATGTGATACTAAGATTTTCATAGAGAAAGGAGTGGGACACATATTTATGAGGTTTTACAATTGTATCATCCATCCTTGTCAGTGTGAGCTAGGTGACCATCTATGATTTTGTAAGGGAATCTGAGGCAGATTAATTTGCTGATTGCTCTCAATCAGTGATCATTGATGATTTAAGATACTGCTTACTACGATTGACAATTGCCCTCACCTGGGTATGATCTGTCCAGAATGGCTCTGTGCTTTATAGAATCCAGAGTGACTGGTGAATAAAGTTTAATGAAATTCCTGAAAAGCTTCGGCTTACTCTGAGTATCTTTAATAGTGTGCCACAAAACCTGGTAGTAATGTGTCTCGATGTATCTTAACTTTCTGCATTTACTCCTAAAGACAAATGAGATTTCTTATGTACCATGTATTTGATTTAGAATCATGTAATGACAACTGAAATTGCAACAATATTACCCAACCTACTCTCCCAAAATCTTAGCAAAGGTGATTTTCAGCATGGTGAATAGCATTAGTTGATTCCTAATTTGATAAATGTGGAGTAAGCTAACTCATAATGTAATATCAAAATCAATAAGGAAATGTTGCCAAGCTTACATTTTTAGGATTTATGTTCCTGAAAATTAACAGTTTATATACACAGAAAGATGTTTCTATTCTATGAAGCTATTGATTGTCTCTGGAACTCAAACAGCATGAACTGATTGCTATTTTCTTTATATAATGGAATCAAGGTTCTGGCTTTCTTTTAATTTTAAAGGAAAATGCAAACAAAATACATTAAAATGTAGCTCAGCCTTCCACATTTCTATTCAATGTTAAAAAATACTTTTTATACCTTGAGGATATTATGTATTTTCTAAAAATAATATAAAATTTTACTCCATTTTTATCATAAATTTTCTAGAAAATTCAATTTAAGTGCATGTAAATACTACCCTATTATTCTAGTCCAAAGCCACAACATCATATTTGGTAACATTATGCATTATATATATATTTATTGATTTGATATTTGTTTTGCCAGATAAAGAGGATAATTCAATTAGAATTTTGTATCTCTTAGACTTTATTTCTTAACAATTTAATAAAGGTTTTACAAAGAAACAAACTGCTTTTCACCACATAGGTATTTCAAAATTATTTATAGCAAGAGTCGATACACTTTATTTTGTCACATTTTTAATAATACCAACTTCACATGGTTATAAGTTCCACAAGGTTTACAGTAATGGTCCAATATTACATTTATATGTAAACTTCAAATAAAAATTAAATTATGATTATTTCATTCACTACCAAATATTTTAATTAATTTGAGAAATTTATTATAAACATAATACTGTAAAGAAAGTTTTCTAGAGTATTTTGTTCTTGAATAAATTTGAAATCTATTTTCAAAAATGTGAAACAATTATGTTAAAAG
This sequence comes from Sigmodon hispidus, assembly GCA_004025045.1. Classification (NCBI taxonomy): domain Eukaryota; kingdom Metazoa; phylum Chordata; class Mammalia; order Rodentia; family Cricetidae; genus Sigmodon; species Sigmodon hispidus. The sequence goes on along the minus strand of PVIH01019532.1, from coordinate 18,344 downwards.
AAGTGACATTGTAGCTGTAGATATTGAATGAGGAGTTGGTACCTAGTGGACCTATTATTCAGGGTCAAGAAACTAATCTTTCTGACATAGCATTGTCAGCATCTCACAGAGCATTTAAAGTGACAAAAAATGTGAAACAAATGCTAAATAACATTGGAATATGCAATATAAAAATCTGTATAAAAGATATTAAAAGTTTTTTAAAGTTAAAAATGCAAGTGAATTTTGGAACTCAGTAAACATGTTTGGAGCCTAGAGAAATAATCTAACCTAGACTCTTTATTTTGTCTTACCATAGAATATATGTGCATGTATTTTTACAAGTCAGGTTATTTAAAAATTTTCAATAAACTTGTCAAGTATCAGAACAATTATTGTTGAATCCAAATGCAATCTTGCTATGAGATAAATATAATTATTATTTTATCAAATGAAATTAATGCAATTGTACTGTAATGCAATTGTAATGTAAATTTTATAAAAAAGAGATTTTGTTATAATTATAAAACACTTTTTGTTGATTTTTAAAATAAGATACAGTCTCAATTACAAAAAATTATCATTCAAATAGTTTATGCCTTGCTCATAGAGAAACAATTTTATCCATAAAATAGAGGGCTGAGAATGTTATTATTACCTAAGGGATTATATGCTGCCTGTCCTGAAAGCATGCAGAAACCTTTTAGAATTCTCAGTTATCAAGACTAGGGAGATTGCTTGGTGGTTAGGAGCTCTTCTAAAGTCCCAGGTTCAATTCTCAGCACCCACAGGGCAGCTTATAACTGCTTGCATGTTTCAGAGTATCCAACATCTTCACACAGATATACATGCAGGCAAAGCATGGATGTACATGAAATATGTTTTTTAATCTTCAATTATCTAATACTCAAAAATTTAAAAATTCCAAATTACCTATAAAACATTATTTATACTTCATGAAGAAAATCTTCATGAATGAACATCTTCATTTAGTCTGACTTAAATTTATTTAGCCACTCATAAGAACTCAGAGTCTGAATTACCAACCACGGAGCCTGAATGAATCTGACCTAACCCCTCTACATCCACCTAATTTGATCCTCTTGTGAGATTTCTAACAGTGGAAGCAGGGGCTGTCCTTAATGTTTTTGCTGGCTCTTGGGAACACATTTCTCATATTGAGTTGCCTTTTCCAGGCTGAATGCAGGGAAAGTGCTTGGCTTTATGGTAGCTTGATATGTCATGCTTTGTGTATTCCCATGAGAGGCCAGCCTTTTTCTGAACAGAAAAAGAGGAAGAGTGGACTAGGGACAGGAGAAAAAAGGCAGATGTCAGTGAGAATTGGAGGAGTGGAAGAAGAGGGAACTTAAGTCAGGATGTATAAATAAACTAAGTAAAAATATTCCTTAGCTACATTTCATTTCATTTTTGTGAAAATGGAAATGCTGAGTTCTTTGTATTTTACAAACACCATTTATACATATTTCTATGGTTTACCAATATGAAAATTGAAAACTTTTGCCAAAATATTTTTATGATTGAGAATTGAACTTAGGAAATCTTAACAACGTTTTTGAATAAACAATGCTTACACAATGACAACACTAACAGATATTTGAACATACAAGCAGAAAATCTTACAAAAGCACATCTTTACTTGAAGAGCTATTGTCAATTAGTGAGAGATAATCAGTTTTTTCCAGGCATGAAGATCCTGATAATTTATTCAACAGTTAAGTGCTTATTCCTGGCACATTCACATGTAAGAACACTAAATGAACATATTATGTCATTCTCTCTCTCTCTCTCTCTCTCTCTCTCTCTCTCTCTCTCTCTCTCTCTCTCTCTCTCTCTGTGTCTCTCTGTCTCTTTCACACACACACACACACACACACACACACACACACACACACACACTGATGTTAATTAAAGAAAAAGGGAAGAAGAGATCATGAGATTGAAGGGGGAGTGGGAGCACATGATAGGATTTGTGGAAAAGTGTGGACCAGATATTATTAAATATATGAAATTTTGAAAATAATTTAAATAAATTAATAAAATTGATGTTTTTAAAGGGATCAGTTATGACTGTAATTTACTCTTCCTTGGCAGGGACACCACACTTATTGACATAGGAAAAATACCCTATGTCACTTAGACCACCAAAGTGATTTTTTTGTTTGTTTGTTTTCCAATCTGTATGTTTATTTTGCTCAATGTATGATGGCTACATAATGACTCACATTCCCGAATATTCCATCACTCAGGAAAACTGCTAAGCATGCTCTGTGTGCGAAATAATTCCTCAGCAAAACTCAGAGTTGGGGGGACACAATTACTTGATTGGTTCTTAAAAATAGTTTAAAGCATAACACGATGAGAAAGCACAGAGAAGCACTCAGAGAATATTGTCGTATTCTCCTACACTGTGTAGTTATAATTTCACCATGACAAACACCAGACATTAAGATTAAGCTAACACTAGTTTTCCTTTTGTCCCCTCCATTCCTGCAAAACAAAATATAGAACTGCATGTCACTATAGCAACATCCAAAACAGATCAATTTGTTATAATCACTACTTGATAAAACATACTTTACTCCGGAAAGAAAAATAAATACAACAAAAAGTTAAAAATTCTTAAGTCTTAGTTTTGTTGTCATAGGTCTTTTCATGGTGTCCCAGATTTCCTGAACATTTTGTGTTATGGATTTTTTGGTTGTAATATTTTCTTTGACTGATACATCTATTTGAGCTACTGAGTCTTCCACTTCAGAGATTCTCTCTTCCATCTCCTGAATTCTGTTGGTTATGCTTGTATCTGTGGTTCCAGCTTTTTTCTTCAGGTTTTCTATTTCCATCTTTGCCTCATTTTGTGCCTTTTTTATTGCTTCTATTTCAGTTTTTAGTTCCTGGCATGTTTCTTTCATAGATTTGTTCATCTCTTCCAATTTTTTGGTTGCATTTTCTTCTATTTCTTTATGTGATTTTTTTATATCTTCTTTGAGAGCTTTGATGATCATCATAAAGGAATTGTTGGTGTTGCTTCCTTCTGTTTCCTCTTCATTGCTCAGTTCAGGTCTTGTAGTTGTAGGACCACCACTTTCTTCTGGAGTTACCTTGTTGTTCTTAATATTACTATATATTTTTTTGCACTGGCATCTGCCCATGGCTTTAGTGGTTCACAATTAGGTGGCTCCTGGTCAGTTATGGCAAGTGGGCTTGTGTGTCTCCTGTCACCTCTGAACAAGGAGTCTGTTCAATCTCTAACTATGCTCTGGGCAGAGGACTGAATTTCAAATCCTCAGTCCTTCTCTGTTGGAGCAGCTGGAGGCGGGTTGGCCACGCAAGTTCTTAAGTCTTAGTTTTATTGTCATAGGAATACATAACATCTATAAGGCCTCATTCGTGAGTATTTGTACACCAGCAAGCAGGGTCTCTGAGGAAAGGCATGCTATGACTATGCAGAGGGACACACATGTGAGATATTCTTAAATTGAGACTATATCTAGTGAACATTTTTTGGTGATCCCATGTTAGGGTGTCATAAGTCAGCTTTGCAGTGACATAGGAATCTATAGATGAAATACCATGGACTCAATTATTCTTCTGTACTTGCTAATTTTACCTCTTTCAAAAAATTTTCTCTGAAATATAATAGTATATTATATACTTTATGATATGCTATTTCTAATTTTTCTGTAATGCACAATAATATGGAAAGCTGTTGTCTTCATGTATCTTAGAAAACTAAATGTAAAAATATTATCAGTTTTAGGTATCAACAATAAATTTGATCAAGTTTTCAATTGAAAATAATTTAAGCACAATTTAAAAAAATAATAGTTTGATGTTTAACCACAAATTTTTGTAAATAATATGATATAATGAAAATATAGGAGTATATTTGAAGGCTGTTTGTATAACAGTATATATTTATAATTATTTGTGAATAAGCATATAACAAAATGTGATGAGTTTAGTGTGAAAGAAAATCAATTATAGGATCACATTTTTATAAATCTGTTTTGTATCATTAAAAGTAAAAAACAATCACTTATCACTAGATACTATTATCCTAAGTCCAGTATATGAATAAGATTTGAGTGAAGATATTTTGAACTCTATTAACAATAGTGTATCTCTTCTAACTTTGTACTTAACAAAAATGTTATAAGCATGTCAAAAATTTTGTAAGTAAAAGAATCAAAATTTCTACATTTTTGTTTGCTAAAATATTTATATAATTTAATTCCCTCCATATGTTCTCTAGGCTGGTGAATGAGCTTAGAATTTTTTATGGACTTTGAAAATACAGACTAGTAGTAAATGATTGGCCTGGACAAACATTAAGAAGAAATTAATATTAGTTTGACAATCATTTTAGTGCTAATTACTATTATAGTTTTGGGGTACTAATTCATCTTATGTAAAGTTCAAATATTTTATTTCTCAACTATCATTCCTTCAAGTCTTGACATATCCAATGTTGATTATGTCATGTGACAAAGTATATCTATTATTACCTTTTTTGTCTTAAGATGAACAAATAATGTTAAAATACTGTTTATACCGACTTTTTATGCTCTTGCAAACACTCACATTCCCAAAAACTGTTCAAGAACTTGATTCTATGCTTTGAAAAATTGGGTCTAAGTTTTTGGACTGATGGGATACATGCCACAAACAGGCATGCACAATTTCTACCTTCAACATTAGCTGTGTAAGTCAGTGTTGGAGGAGGCCAGTGAGTGTAGAAAGCAGTTTCAGCGGTCACTGGCTTTCACTCTGAGATAGAAGAGCCTGTCAAAGAACCAACAACTAATCATCTGCCATACTGACTGATGATTTTGCCACATTCAAATCTATCACTGTGACCAAGTAAGATCTACTATTTACCCAGTGGATGGATAAAGTGGAGCTAATATATAGTTTCTAAGAAAATAGGTCATTAGTTTTGTTAAAATGTGGTGATAGGGGAGTCTAAATCTTCAAAATGGTATTTCTTCCCTTTAGAGAAAGGATATTGCAATCAGAGGTTTACTAGGCAATAATGATACTTCTGCAAGCAACAAATCTGATATCAGATTTTTATTTCAGCTTGCTTTTTACAATTGTCACTTACTGTTAAATGTATCATAGAATTTATTAACATGTTAATTGAAATGGCTGAAGAAGATAAGAATTGATGGAGTGAGGAGGCAGAAGATTGCATTTTTGCACATTCCTTCCTACAGTGCAAATGATATCTCTACCAGACTTTATACTCTTTCATTTTCCTGAGCTGAAGTATTTAACTTTCAGACATTGAGTTAATTGCATTTTATTATTACTTGGTTTCTAATTAATTAAAGAGCATATCACAAAATGACTTTTTAATGGATTACAAATCTAACATTGGTCACCAATTAGAATCAAAGAAAGATGGCTTAAATGTGTATTGTCAATGGATAATTTGAGACTTAATAAACAGAAGTGCCAATGGCTTCATTAAAGTAAATCAAGTATAACTAACCAGAATAAGAAAATGGAGGTATACCTTCAAATGTAACTTACACTGTTTTGCCAATCATATGATTTATATCATCACTGTTAATAATGATTTATCAAAGATAAAAAAAATCTTAACAGAATTAATGAGCTTAAATGGTCAAGAGACTTAAAGCAAAGTTGTTATTAGTCAGTAATAGCAGATTTGCTAATATATATGCAATTAGAATTTTTAATTTATTATATTTAAAAGTAATATGTAATGCACTATAAGAAATTAACAGAAAAAAATTAAAATCGATGTATGTTTTACTAAGTGTATTTGATATTAATATATTTTGTTCAAAATCTGTTAAAGAGTTGAGAATATACTTAGTTGTAGAATAATTGGCTAAATATGAAATCAGTATGTCAAAAAATATGAGAGTAATAATTAAGTAAAAACATATATAAAATACTACCATTTAAATAAACATGAAAATTTATGTTTGACAGTAAAGAATTCTGTCCAACATATTAGAAAATATGTGTGAATAACACTAAAATTATTTCTATCTCTTGCTCTTTGTAAACAACTAGTTCAATTCTCCTACCTAGCTCCAGTCTTCTTTATACATTACGAATGCAAGATCCACTGAAGGTTAAACACTCATGAAGTTACATCTCTGTATTATCTAAACTGTTATTATACAGTGTGAAAAGATACAATAAATTTCAGTTTTATGAAAAGAGATATTGATATGACCAATAACTTCAGAAAAACACTCACACTACTCACTGATAGATTGTTAATGTATACTAAAGGTAATTTTTTCCTACATTATATATCTGTGATTTTCATGCACCATATGAAAAATATTTTAACACAACAATGTACTAATTTCCATAGTGAAGCAGAAATGTAGGTTCACACTCCTCAGGGGACAGTTATGAAGGTAACCTATTGTGGTAGGGCTACTATGGTTTCAAAATGTCCCATTGTATTGGATAGATGACTCCTCTTGTCACTCTGGCTCCCATCAGTAATGTTCTCCTGCAGTTTGTTTTTCCATCTATTTATTAGCCCTTGGAACCTATTTTTAAATACCTTCTGGCAAAAGACTCCAGCTCCAGACAGAGGAAACTTCACAGCAATGTCTGGGAAACAAGTTTTTCTCAAGAGAAAGCCTGCTGGGCTAGTTTTGGGTGCTTTCTGAGCATTTGCTATTTTCAGTTTCCCAGAGGAGAAAAAAATAAAACCTGTGAGCCAGTGTTTCTACATTATCTCTAAATATTTTAAAACAATTCAGATTTGTTTGGCCTTTTTATATTAGAGCCTATGATTCTTTCATATCCACATCCTAGCTTCTAGCATGCCACACAGTTAATATTCTAGATGAATCCATGCATATTTGAAATAGCACAATGAGACTCCTCAGTTTTACTGCTCCGTACTGAAAGGGACGGAAATGAAAGGGAACTGAACGGTGGGATGAATGTGGCACTTTGAGTCATCCTGGCTCTAGAGAGCCTTAACAAAGGCTGTTAACATCTATTTCTGCCCAATAAAATTATCTTTTCCAAACGATTATTTTAGAAGCCTATTGGCAGGTGTATTGCTTCTAGCTTACTGATCCTGCAGGGAAACCCACTATCCCACAGCTGGCTTTGTGACTTGTACCATAGATTAAATTGCTTGGTTAGAGGGAAAATCAATTGCTATTTTTACAAAACTTCACAAAATGCTTGCAATCTACAATCTAATCAAAATCTAAAAGCCCCTTGTAGATTAGTTTTATTGGCTGTTTTTATATTGCAGAACTGATGACATTTTTCACAGAAGCTGTGTTGCCTCATTTCTTCCAACTCTAACATTGCTTTCTTTCTGTACTTACCAAGAGGAAATAGATTTGGGGATGTTGCTTCTATTTTCTTTCTAATGTTCTTAATAAAATAAAACATCAAATACACATCATTCCATTTTTGTTTCTTTGGCCATTTGCTGCAAATATTCATGACATCAGAGAGGAATAGTGTATGACAAACTATTGTGATAACATCCCACAGCATCAGATCACACAAAAGAGCATAGCCTAGTCATTCAATTATCATTTTATTGAATATCAATTAGCACTAACCAAATGAATTATGAGAGTTAAGTGGGAAAAAATATAATTTATGGAATTCCACAAAGAATAAGAATAGCCTAGTAATACATTTTAACCTCAAATAATTATGTGTATATATAAAAATATTTGTATGTTATAATATATGATGTATAATAAATAAATTCAATGTATATATTCTAATTAAATTTGATAATTCTAACTCACATAACAGAGACCACGATCTAATTTTTCCACACAGAGTATTCATGTGATAGTAAACTTACCTGTGCTTGTTTGAACTAAAACTTTCCTATTTTTATTAGTGTACATGGCTCTTTATCCTTACTACATAAAATTTTAGGACCAGTGTATATTCCTAGTGTGTTAGTGGAAAGGTATATTGTTGCAACTTTAATGTCACTTTAAGTAACTTGTTTTTAAGACTTGGTGGTATTCCAAGTGATGAGACAACTATTACCAAGCAGGACATTCTTAATTTTGATCTTATTTTAAATTAGCAAAATATTAATTATCTTATTCTGCATTTCAACAAAGCATCACTTGTAAAATTGAATTTTATATGACTGAAAAATGAAAATATTGTGTATATCTATTTAAAATGTAAATATCCTTTTTAAATGCCACTTTCAAACTAAAACAGAAATTTTAAACGAAACTTCACGTAGAGTAATGCCAAGTTGTTTGAAATACATGGAAGCCTTAATGTGATAAAGTAAAGGATAGCTTTTAAAACATAACTTTCTGGTGGTGAACAAAACAGCACAATAAACAAGTGCTAGCATGAGTGATGATGAGCAAGGACCTCACAAGGAGGGCTGTGGCTATATGGCTCTTATTTGAGCCAAGGTTCTATTGAAAACTTGCTTTCCTGTTGCTTCAAAATTACTTAATCATTTATTCTTTATCTTTTGTTTTAGCTATGACCACTGGCTAAATGACTTAGTTATCCTGATGCTACATCAAAATATTACTGTGGCAAAAGACAATATTAAACATCATCTTAGTTTTTTAGTAACTTAGGAGTTAAGGCCGGTTAATTTGGTTTTGAATGCCTCTTAATGTAGGTTTATAGCTGTTCTTTCAGTCACTCATCCCATTAAAAAGGACTTTGTACTATACATATTTAATATTCTTGCAATACTGCTTTTAGAGGGTCTCATCACACTCATCACACTGCACAAATTTTTCCTTCATTCTGGAAATATCTCAGTGAGCATTAAAGAGTATGCTCAATTTTTGTAATTTAAAATTTCTATATGTAGAGAAATTAAATACATTTATAGTTAATAATCTTAACAAAGTTATCAGTTAAGAAATTCTTCTTGTAATAGCTGGTTCTTTACCAAAATTTACATTCATTTATTCAGATAGCTTATTTAATGATTCACACCTGAACTGGCCCATACTATGCTAAATTAGTGTGGCTGTGGGTGAAGTAGGCCCAATAACATCCATTTAGAAAAAAAAAATTACTAAACAAATCATTACTAAAGTTAAATCTTACACAAACCCCATATACTAATAGTAGGAACCTTCAATATCCCAATCTCACCAATAAAAAGTTCTATCAGACAGAAACTTAACAGAGAAATAAGAGATCAACAAGATTCTAATGACTTAATAGATATATGCAGAACTTTCTTCTCAAACACAAAGGAATATTTTTACCCTCACATAGAAAATTCTCTAAAATTTACCACAACTTGGCAACAAAATGATATTAATACATACCAAAAATTGAAATAATTTTGAATCCTATACACAGACTACAATAGACAAAATTTAAATTTCAACGATAACATAGATCCCAATCCTACAGAGTCATGGAAACTGAGCATCTTTCAGGTGAACTACCTCTTGGTCAAGGAAGAAGTTAAGAAATGGAAGACTTCCAAGAATTTAATGAAAATAAATCACAACATACCCAAACTTATGGGACACAATGAAAACAGTGCAAAGAGGAAACTGAACATTATTCATTGGAATCACCTCTGGGTCAAAACAGAAGTAAAGAAAGAAACAAAAAATTTCCTAGAATTCAATGAAAATAAATCCACAACATGAATAATCTTATGGGACACAATGGAAGCAATACTAAGATGTAAGTTCATGGCTCTAGATGCCTACATAAAAATCTTGGAGAAATCTCACACAAGAGACTTAATAGCACAGCTGAAACAATTAGAAGCAAACTCTCCTAGAAGAAGTACACAGCAGGAAATAATCAAACTCAGGGCTGAAATCAATAAAATTTAAACAAAGAGAACGTTACACAGAATAAATGAATCAAAGAATTGGTTCTTTGAAAAATGTAACAAGATAAACAAACGCTTATCCAAACCATAAGACAAACAGAGTATCCAAAAAATAGTAATATTCTTGATAGTTGTAATTTGCATATCTCATTATAACAAGACTGAATCTCTGTTCATGCAGTTACATCTAATTATCCTTTCTGTGAACTTCCTTTTCATCATATATTGAAAAAAAACAAAACAAAAAAAACAAAAAAAAAACAGAGAACAAAATAAAAAGGACATAACAACAGAACCTGAGAAAATCCACACAATTATGACCTCATACTTCAAAAACTAAATCAAAAAGCCTACAAGAAATGGACGGTTTTCTATACAGTTACCACTTACCAAAATAAAATTAAATAAAGACCAGATAAAAGACCTAAATAGATCTAAAACCCCCAAGGAAAGTGAGGTTGTTATTAAAAGTCCCCAGAGAATAAAAGGTCAGGGCCAGAGAGTTTCAGGGCAGAATTCTACTGAACTTTCAAAGAACTAATATCAATATTCCTCAAATTTTTCCATACACAACAGAAACTTAAGAAACACTGTCAAACATATTATGAAGCTATAGTCACATAATACCCAAGCCACAAAAGATGCAACCATGAAAAATAATTATAGACCAATTGCCCTCATAAACATTGATACAAAAATACTAAATTAAATTCTGGCAAACCAAATTCAAGAACATATCAAAAAATTACTTATAATGATCAAGCAGGATTCATCTCAGATATGCAGAAATGATTCAACATACAAAAAAACTGTCAATGTCATTTCTTATATAACAACCTGAAATAAAAAAAAAAAAGAAAACCACATGTTCCTCTAATTAAATGCAGTAAAGGCCTTTGACAAAACATAACACTGCTTCATGTTGAAAGTCCTGGGGAGATCATGGATACAGGGAAAATAACTAAACATAATAAAGGCAATATATACCAAGCTATGAGCTAACATCAAATTAAATGGACAGAAACTCAAAGCAATCCCACTAAAATAAGGAATAAGACATGATTATTCTCTCTCCCCATATGTCTTCAATATATTTCTCAAAGTTTTAGCTAAAAAATGAGACAACAAAATGAGATCAAGGTAATACAAATTGAAAGGAAAGAAATCAAAATATCACTATTAGCAAATAATATGATAGTGTACATAAGTGACTCCAAAATTTCCACCAGGAAGCTTTAATAGCTGTAATCACCATCAAAATTGTAGCAGGTTACAAGATTAACTCAAAAAAATTAATAGCCCTCCTATATACAAATGATAAAAGGATTAGAAAAAATCAGGGAAATATCATCATTTATAATAGCTGCAAAAAGCACTAAATATATTTGGGTAACTCTAACCAAAGAAGTGACAGACCTGTATGACAAGAACTTAAACTCATTGAAGAGAAAAACTGAAGAAGATATCACAAAATATAATGATCTATGCTCCTGAATAAATAGTAAAAATGGCAATCTTACCAAAAGCAATATACATATTCAATGGAATCCTCTTCAAAATTCCAACCTGTTTCTTCACTGACCTTGAAAGAACAATATTCAGCTTCTTATGAAATAACAACAAATTCAGAATTGCCAAACTAATCCTGTTTAATAATAGAACTTAAAGAGGCATCACCATCTCTAACTTCAAGCTATACTATAGAGCTAAAGTAATAACAACAACTTGGTACTGCCATAAAAACAGATTTGTGGATCAATGAAATCATATCAAAGACCTTAATCCACATAACTATAAACACCTGATTTTTGAATAAGAGGACAAAATATATAATGGAAAGATGATAGTATCTTTGACAAATGGTGCTGACATAACTGGATAGAATTATGTAGAAGAATTCAAATAGATTGATACTTATTACCTTGCACAAAACTCAAGTCCAAGTAGATCAAATACCACAATATAAACCCAATTCCACTGAACTTGATAGAAAAGAAAAAGAAAACATCTTGTAATACATTAACACAGGTGACTTATTTCTAAATATAAAACTAATAATACAGAAACTAAGAACAAAAATTAGTAGTTGGGGCCATATTAAATTGAGAAACTTCTGTACAGTGAAGCACATGGTCAATAAAACAAAATGGCAACCTAAAAATTGGAAAAAATCTTCACCAATTCTTATTGCAAATGATACCAAGCAACTATATTAATATAATCTGGTAAAGCCAGGTAGAAGGTGGGCAGAGTGTCAGTCTCCATCTGACCCCTGAAGAAGAGCCATATGAGGAATCTAGGTGAGCCCCAGGCTGGGCCACAAGGCAGGTAGATTACTAGAAATGGGTTGAATTAAGATGAAAGAGCTAGCTAGTAATGTGCTTAGGCTATTATTGAGATATAGGCCAAAAAGTGTGAAATTAATATAATAGTCTGATTCATTTGTTTGGAGGAAAATGCTGCTGTGTGCCAGGTCCAAACCTCTGGCCCAAACAGGTCTCTACAACAGATGACATCCCTATGTGGGCCGAACACCTGAATAACGTCTAAGAAAGTTTTTGAAGCTTAAAAAGCATTGTAGACCACTGAAACAGAGCCAAAATCAGCTTTCAGAACTGCATATCTGAATTAATATATGGTGCAGAGACAGCATGGTGTTCAGGCTGGAATTTAAAAATGGTGCTTCCACAGCATAGAGCTTAAATCCATATGTTTCTGCTTATACTGAACAGAAATGAAAGAGTCATAAACAGTTTTTCTGGCTACAGCATTTCCTGAGTCCGCTCTGGTTACTGGCAGCAAGAGAGATACAGAGGATACCTCCGCCATATTGAATTATTACCAAAAGGAGCAGAGTCAGCAATCACAGTGATCCTAGCATTTTAAAAGCTCTTCTGGTTGGAAAATGATTAAGAATTCTCATTAAAACAGATTTAGACTCACAAAACCTCTAAACGAGGTACAATGTGTGTAAAATATGCATAGACTTTAGAGAGAGGGAAAAAAAAGGTAAAGAAAGCCCTTAAAATGAGAAATAGGAGTAAAGATTAAAAGGCCATGTTAAGATGGCATATAAATCAAGAATCTGGATTAAGGTTCGTGTGTTTTCTTTTAAATTTTATCTTTTATTGAGATAATTGCAGAAAGACAGTTGATTGCTAAGTTGGACAAACATACACATTTTAAAGATATCTTGTCTTTGAAATCTGTTTATAAGAATATGTTGCTTGGGAAAAAGTTTCTGTTTTTGTTCCCACAGAAGATCAAAACCTGTGTATTGGTTCCAGGCAAATGTGGTTTCTGTTCTTTTCTGGACTTTGAAAGTTACTTGTATTTCCTACTTATTTGGGTAATATTATATTCTTCTGTGGTATTTGATGTGGTTGAAGGTTTAGTAATTATTAGACTCACAAGGATAAGGAAGATAATGGAATATTCTTTTAATTTTGTGAATACAAATAGACTGGATATTATGATTGTAATTCTTGCTTGATAACTATTCTATTGTATGTAATATTGCTATATTGAAATTGAAACCTTCTCTTTTATTGAGATAGAAAAGAGGAAGTGTGGTGGGACTGTTCTCTGTAAATAGAGGAGCTACTTTGGCCTATGTGGAGCACAGCAGAAGTGGGTGGTGGATCAAAGGAGAGACAGGTAGAAGGAGGTCACAGTTAGTCAGTTTCCATCCTACCCCTGAAGAAGAGCCATGTAAGGAATCCAGGTGAGCCACAGTCTGGGCAACAAGGCAGGTAGATTACTAGAAATGGGTTGAATTAAAATAAAAGAGCTAGCTAGTAATGTGCTTGAGACATAGGCCAAACAGTGTGAAATTAATTTAAGCATCTGATTCATTTTTTTGGAGGATAAAGCTGTTGCAGGCCAGGTCTGAACATCTGGCACAAAGAGGTTCAGAAATCTCTCTACAACAATTCTACATCTGACAGAAGACTGATCTCTAATAGAGAGAGAACTTAAGAAACTAAAAGCCAATAAAGCAAATAATCAGGTTAATAATGAGATTCAGAGCTAACTGGGGAATTCTCAACAGAATTATAAATGACTGAAAGACATTTAAGAAATCACTCAACATCCTTATCCATCAGAGAAATGCAAATCAAAACATTTCTGAGATACCATCTGTTATAATGGCTAAGGTCAAAAACACAGATTACAGTATATGGTGGTGGTGATATAGAGCAAGGGGAGTACTTTTCTATTGCTGGTGGGAATGTTAATTGTACAGTCACTTTGGAAATTAGTATGGAGGTTCCTCGGAAAACAGGAAATCATTCTACTCAATGATCACTCATTAATACTATTTGATATATTCCCAAAGGATGCACATTCTTACCCAAGAGCATCAGCACAACTATGTTTATAACAGAATTATTTGTAATAGCCAAAAACTGAAATCAATCTATATATCCTTCAACTGAAGAATGAATTTTTTAAAAATTGTGGTACATTGTACAATAAGAGATTAGCAAGCCTTATAATTGCTTGAAGAACTTAATTCTATGCTGTCAATCAACAGAAGTAAATTCTGTATTGAAAAAGACTCATTTCTTAATAGTAATATCAAATATCTTAACCATTATCTGTGAGTCAACTACACTGAACCTCTTTAAGTGAATGGTTTACAAAGATGGGAGCCTGACTGTCCATCTTCCAGAGATCATTTAGATTTTAGATAACAGTTCCTGAATGGCAACTAAATTTATGGGTCATTATTACATTAAAATATAGAAAACAAAAAAATCAGAAAATATCTACATGCTGAAAAAGAAACTAATAAGTTAATTCTCAAAGACACTATGTCATTAAATAGTTATAAAATGTATGTTCACTCATAAAATATTTGAGAAGATAACCTATTTTCAACTAAAATAGCAATTAAAACATTTTTTTACTTTTAATACATTTTAATGATATTTTAAGAGATCAAAGCACATATGGTACTACATGACTAATTTCTGGTGCACAGTTTAATAAAAGCAGATGGTAGTTTAAGTTCAGTCTTTACAATCTACCAATAGCTCAATTTTTTAAAAGAAGAAACACTTAATGTATTGTAATTATTCAGAAAAATAATAGTTATATATGTTGAAAAATTTTTCTAAAAGTCTTCTCTTGACTTTAAAAATTCATTGAACATGAGTGAGTTCTGATCTGATATCTGCCAACTGAGGATTAAAACAAAATAAATTTCACTTATTTTGTATGATTTTTATTGTTTATCAAAATAAAATATTTTTCATGCAAAGTCAAAGTCCTTTCATAACAAACAACTCAGAAGATTTCTTTTCTTCCCTTTTTTTATATTTTCTTCTTCTTCTTCTTCTTCTTCTTCTTCTTCTTCTTCTTCTCCTCCCTTTTTATGGTCACCATTTTACACATGTTTCATGACACTGTACTTCTGTTTGTCTATTATTTCTTCATAGTCAACCATTCTTACATATTGATTGAACATTTTGATGTGTGTGTGTGTGTGTGAGTTTGTATGAAACAGAGAGTGAGGTCTGTGTGTGTGATGTCTGTGTGTAAACTTTGTATGTGTGCATGTGGTAGAGATAGGATAGATTTTACTTTATGCATATATCTTGAATATATGTATCTTTGCATGCAACATTATGTTTCATTATTTTTAGCAAACATTCTTAGCCTTTTTTTTTTTTTGATGATGTGGTTCTACTTCCTTTCTTTTTTCCCTCTTTGCCATTCTCCTTCCCTCCTGTCCCTCCCTTACTTCCAAACATGCTTCCATTCCTTCTCCCCCTGCCCTCCCTCCATCTTTCCCTCCATATCCCTTAATTTCTTCCATATAGTGTGTGTGTGTGTGTGTGTGTGTGTGTGCGTGCGTGTGCACACGCGCCCGCGCGTGTGTTTTGCTAGAGACAGAATTCAAGTTCTTTCACAAACAGGGAAATTGTAGTTCCATTGAGATACATTCCAATGCCCCAATGCCCTATAGTTATTTTTGTTATATGGTGCTGAGTGCTAGATATGTAATGTTTTGTTTTATTTTTTTGTCAGCCATTTGCCTGATATCTAAGAAAAGGTTTAGTTTAAAAAGTTTATCAAATTTTAAGTTAATTTACCTTGTGTTATTTTAGTTAAGCAAATTAAAACTTTTTTTAATTATTAAGGGTTTTAAGTCTTACATTACAAAATATATTTCATCTCATATATGTTAGCATTGATTATGGTTTTATTGCTATTAGCTCTTCTGTAACATTGTTTCTTCCGGACAAACCTGAAAATAAGTTCAAAGTGCTCATACTACCAAAATCAAACATGTTAAAACAGTGAGTTTTTGGAGATGTTAGGAAGGGAGGAATATTATGGGTCTGGTCACTTGTGGGGCATCTTCAGATTCCTGAGTTGTTTACTTCCTGAGTTATAAGGAACCTACCCAAAGTTTCTAAATCTCAATGTCCTCCTTTCAAATTTCCTGGTTCTTAAGAAGTATTGGGGTAATGGCTTCCCAATATAACAATTACTGTTCAATTTTGTGTTGTTTGTGATTGGGTTTGGTCAATGTAAAGCAATTTTTACATTTTTAATTGTTTGCTCATAGTTTCTAAAGTTAATTCATTTTTCACTAGTTCAAATTGATAAATCTCCAAATTCCATGGCACTTTCACCTGTTGTTCCTTATGCCACAAGTAAGCTGTAGGCAGATAGTTAAGATAACAGGGATGACAGACACACTGATTTTCACAGCTAAGATATTTCTGCTGCTTAAATTCTGTTTATTAAATTATTATTAAAATTTATTTTAATAAATCTCTAATTGTAAGTATATTAATTTTAACTTTGTTAACATTAATTAAATGTTTTCTCATCAGGGTGAAATAATTACACATTTTTCTTTTTGTAATTGACAAATTTTATGAAAACTTTAAATGCTAAATGCTATCTCATCAAACTAAAATGTTACATTAGAACTATTTAAGTATATTATTTAATTCATAAAATCTGTTCATGAGAAATAGCATTAAATGTTCACTGGTTACATTTTCAAAAGAAGATATTTTTCTCAAGGTTTAAAATTTCTTATAGTCTCTGCTCTATTTGTCATATGAATATGATAATATCCTGACTCCACTTTGAAGACAGGATTCATTATACTGTATTTTTAAAAATGCTTTCATTTACTGTGAGATTTGAGTTGTTTTATTTTTGTTTCTGGTTGAGAACACCAAATTGATATAACCCTAAAAAATGTCTGCTCACAACATAACAATCAAACCACAAAACATACAGAACAAAGTAAAAATCTTAAGAGCTGCAACAGAAATGTTCCAACTTACTTATAAAAGCAGACCCATCACAATAACACCTGACTATTCAATGGAAACAATGAAAGCAGAAAGGGCTCAGTCACAAGTTATACAGCCACTAAAAGAGCATGGCGGCCAACCTAGAATACTACACCCTGCAAAACTATCAATCAACATAGATGGAGTAAAGAAAATATTTCATGACAAAGTCAGACTGAAAAATAACTATCTACCAATCTGGTCCTCTAGAAAGCTTTAGAGGGAAAACTCCAACCTAAGGATCCCAGATATACCCATAAAACCACAAACATTCAATAATCCCACAGAAGAAAAGCCCAGAGACAGGAATTATATACAAGCAACTACCAAAAATAGCAGGACATATCAATCAGTGTTCACTAATATCCATTAATATCAAAGGACACAACTCACCTATAAAAAGACACATACAAACAAAATGAATATAAAAACAGAAGCCATCCTTCTGCTACATACAAGAAATACACTTTAACCACAAAGAATAGTCACAGGCTCAGAGTAAAAGAGTTGGGAAGGAGGGGCGGATTCGAACCCTGACCAGAGGTGAGGAGGGTTCGGCAGGCCTCAGTGCCTGTATCCTGGCCTGGGAGGGAGAGTTGAGCTCCCATTGCTTCCACCACCGGGACCGGTGCTCTCTGCGGCGTCCCAGCACACTCTGGAGCAGGAGGCAGCTGAACTCTGCACCTGGCCACACCCACAGCTCCTGCTGCTGCTGAGGGAATCTGCAAGGATCCCTACTGCGACCCCGAACTGAGTGAACTGAGCAAACCAACTGCAGGGGTCTCTGAAAGACAGAATCAAACCCTGACCAGAGAGGTGACAGGAGACACACAAACCAAAGTTCCACAACTGACCAGGACCCATCTAATCATGAACCACTGAAGCCATGGGCAAACGTCAGTGCAAGAAATTACATAATAATACAAAGGGCAATATGGTAACTCCAGAAGAGAGTGGCGATCTTACAAATACAAGACCTGAACTGAGTAATGAAGAGGAAACAGAAGGAAGCAACACCAAAAATTCCTTTTTGATGATCATCGAAGCTCTCAAAGAAGATATGAAAAAAAGCCTCGAAGCTCTCAAAGAAGATACGAAAAAAGCCTTAAAGAAATAGAAGAAAATACAAACAAAAAATTGGAAGAGATGAACAAATCTGTGAAAGAAACATGCCAGGAACTAAAAGC
>PVIH01019531.1:17732-35180 GCA_004025045.1 Sigmodon hispidus | reverse complement strand
GAGCAAGGGGCTAGAGAGATGGCTAAAGGTTAAGAATACGTGTTCTTGCAGAAGACCCAGGGTTAGTTAGGGTTAGGGTTAGACAAGGGGAATCCCACCCATCCAGTTCAGGGCATGCAGCACCTTCTGAACTATATGGGCACTAGAGATGCATGTGGTATATATGTTTGCAAGAGTAAATTTTTTTACTTTAAAAAAGTAAAATTTATTTAAATTAAAAAAGCAAATGGCTTTTTTCAGTGTTCTATTGCTGTGAAGAGATAGCATGACCTTGGCAACTCTTATAAAGGAAAACATTTAATTGGAATTTGCTTATAGTTTCAAAGAGTTAGTCCATTATCATCATGGAGAGAACCATAGTGGCAGATGGGAAGGCATGGTTGTGGAGAAGTAGGTGAGAGCAATACATGCAGATCCACAGGCATCAGGAAGAAAGTAACTCTGGGCTTGGCATGTGTTTCTGAAACCTCAAGTCCCATCCCCAGTGACACTTCTTCCAACAGGACTATACTTCCTAATCCTTTCAAATAGTGCCACTCCCTGGTGACTAAACATTCAAATATATGAGCTATGGGGGCTATTTTTATTTAAACCACTATATTCCACTTCCTGCCCCCCCACAGGATTGTAGCCATACCATAATGAAGAAAAATGCATTCAGTCCAATTTCAAGAATCCCTATTGTCTGTTACAGTTTCAACATGATTTAAAAGTCCAAAGTTGGGGGCTGGAGAGATGGCTCAGCAGTTAAGAGCACCGTCTGCTCTTCCAGAGGACCCGGGTTCAATTCCCAGCACCCACATGGCAGCTAACAACTGTCTGTAGTTCCACTTCCAGGCAAACACCAAGGCAAATAAATAAATAAAAGTGGTTTTTTTTTTTTTTAAAAAAAAAAAAAAAAGTCCAAAGTCTCTACTGAGACTCAAAGTAACCTCTTAACTGTAACCCCATGTAAAATCAAAACCAAAAAGCAGATCACATAATGCCAACACACAATGGCACAGAATATACGTTACCATTCCAAAATTGGGTAAAGGGAGCGCAGTGAGGAAATACGGGACCAAAACAACACTAAAATCCATCAGGGCAAACTCCAAACTGTGCATCTCCATGTCTGATGTCAAGTGATCTTCTCACTTCTCTCTTTTGGGCTGGTTCCACTCCCTGTTAGCAGCCTTCCTTGGCAGGTATCCCATGATTCTGGCATCTCCAGCAGCTTGAGCTCTCCAAGGCAATCCAGTCTTTACCTTCACAGCTTTACACAATGGCCTCTCTGGGCCTCCATGCAGGGACACTCCAGATACACACTTGACCTCAGTGGCTTTCCTTAGTCATGGAGGGAGATTTCCTAACCCCTTTCTTCTATCCTTGACTCTAAAGCCAAAGCTTCCTAGTTCCACTGCTTGCTGGGGCTGGAGCTTGCCGGCCTTGTTCAACTACATCCGCATCAGCCTTCTGTTTTCAGTGTTGGTGTTTTCACTGCGCCTTTCTTTAATTCCTCTTCACACGTTGTAAGGTTAGCTAGGTGGGGGAAAAAGTTTCCAAACCCTGGTATGAAGCCTCTCTGCCAATGCAGTGAATCAGACCAGGTCAATTTAACCTGAGCAGTAATAAATCCAGGTTTAATCTGAGCAAAACATTCCTGGGCAATCCCAGGAATGAGGAGAAGCCACAAGGGGAAACTGAAGAGGGAAGTTTGGGGCAGGATCTTAAATAACCTGTGGGGGTGGAGCCACAGCTTGGCAGCCTTTCCCAGGGACAGGGTTTGGAGGGGGCAGCTCCAGAAGAGAACCCTACCATGGGGTCTTGCCATGAGGTCACCACTTCAATTTTTATTGCAATTACCATCAGGTTTTTGTTTAATCTTTTTATATCTTTGAACACAGGCCTTACATCCATTACACTTCCTGGTGTGCCTTTTCTCCTCAAACTGTACATTTTGTGTTTTTCCTTGCTCAGCATGCTCCTTTTCATTATAGATCTTCATAAGAGAGACCATTAATAACCATGTCACACAGTCAATACTAGGCTGCCTGGAAATCTCCTCAGCCAACATCGTTAGTCCAAAACTCTTCAATTGAGCCTCAGGCAGATTTTTTTGGACAAGGACAGAAAGCAGCCATATTTTTTTGCCAAAATTTCACAAGAACGATCTCAGGGCCACTTACTAACATTCTTCTCTGAAAGCTCTTGAGCCAGGCTGTCATAGCCTCCATTGCTCTCAGCACCACTGTCTTCCATGCTCTTACTAGTATAGCCCATGATGCCTTAAAGCATTCAACATTTCCCTAATACAATGTCCCTAAGTCCATATTCCACCAGCAAGCAACATGGTCAATCCTGCCACCGCTGTACCCTGCTCCCTGGCACCAGCTTCTATCATTGTTCTATTTCTGTGAAGAGAGACACTGTGACTATGGCAACTCTTGTAAAAAATGCATTTAATTAGGACTTGTTTATAGTTGCAGAGACTTAGACCATTGTTAGCAGGGTAGGGAACATGACAGCACACAGGCAGACATGGTGCTAACCAAGGAGTTGAGAGCTCTACACTGGAATCTGCACAAAGCAAGGAGAAAGGAAGACATTAGGCCTGGCTTGAGCTCTTGAAACCCCAAAGCCTATCCCTAGGACACACCTCCTCGAACAAGGCCACACCTCCTCAAACAAGGTCACACCTCTTAGTTCTGCTCAGATACTGCTACTCCCTAATGACCAAACATTCTAATATGTGAGCCTGTAGGGATCATTACTATTCAAAACACTACAGATGTCTTTACAGTAATTGCATATATATGAGCTTGAGGTTTTTCTAAATTACATTATTCAAAGGATGTACTCTACAAGGTTTAAAGGCAAAGCAAAGCCTAAGATTTCAAGTAAAGCTAAAAAATGGAGAAATGGTTCATTGATTAAGAGCACTGGTTATTCTTTTAGAGAACCTGAGTTAGATTTTTAGCACCCACATGATAGCTCACAGTTATCTATAATGCCAGTTAGAGGATTCAACACTCACTTGTGACCTCTGCAGCTACTGTACATACATGACACAGCCATTTATGGAAGAAAAATACTTATTCATTAACAAATGTAATTGTTTGAAAGTTAAAACAATATATGAGTCAGTTTGCTTATTTTAAATATTTTAATTTTGTAAATGAAATTATAAGGTGATTTTGTGACATGTATTATTTTATTTTAGAGAGAAGAAAGGAATGTCTACTATGGCAAAACTTAAGGCTACAAGGCTATAGCTATGGGCTTACATAAGCATAGTTCATTTGTCATTTTTATCATTTTTAAATATTATTTATGAATATTTTGCCTGCATATATGTGGTGTGTGTGGGTTCAGGAACCTGCAGGGGTAAGAAGAGGCATTGGATTCCATGGAACTGGACTTGAATACTATTGTGATCCCCCATGTGGGTGCTGATAACCTGATACCCAAACCTGAGTCCTCTAAAAAAAGCAGCAAGTGCTCTTAACAACTGAATCAGCTCTCTCCAGCCTGTCCTTTTTTAAAATATATATATATATATTTTTGCTTTCTCCCCTTTCTTATGGGTATATACCATATGTTTACCCACAGAATATAGGTACCCCTAGAGGACAGAAAAGAGCATCAGATCTCTTTGGAGTGGAGTTACAGGCAGTTGTGAGGCACCCAGGAACTAAACTTGGGTCCTCTGGAAGAGCAACATGTGTACTTAACCATTGGACCATTTCTCTAGGCCTTCATTGTTTTAAACATCTGTATTTGGGGTATCTTAAAAACATAAAAACAAGCAAACCAAAAATAAAAAAGACCAATTCTATCTGTAAGCAAGTTTGGCTTTTGTCAGGTTGCTGACATTTCTTGATTCTCCATCAGCAGGAAGAGCAAAATAAATCTCAAGGTGAGAAAATTCCTTTTCTTCTCATGTTCCTTCAATTTTCTCTGTCTTTCTAGCTTGCCTTGCTACCTTAAGGATGTATTAACTCTTCAGACCTGTGCCATAACTTAATTCACAGAGATCTTGATCATATATCTCTTTCACAAGGTATCAACACTAGTCCATTTTGTTGATGACACAATGCTAATTGAACCAAGGGAGGACTTGCTGGTAAAGTATGTGTATGAGATGATGGAAAATAAACCTAATCAAAATGTAAGGATAGTCTCCCTTAGGAAAATTGCTAAGACTCCAGTGATATGGGACACACAAAGATATGCCTTCCAGTTGCATCTGGCCTCTTCTGCTATTAAGTAAGAAGCACAATGTTCAGAGGGCCTTTGCAGATTCTTGACATAGGACATTCCTCATTTGGGTATGTAACTCTGGTGCATATACAAACTGACTCAAAAAGCTGCTAGTTTTGTGGAGTGGCAGAGCCAGAAGATAGGAAGTCTCTTCAACAAGTCCAGGCTGCTATGCAAGCTACTCTACCACTTGGGTGATATGATCCCACAGACCTAATAGTGCTGAAGGTATCAGGAGCAGATGAGGATGTTGTTTGCCTTTGGCAGCATCCCATAGGTAAAGCTCAGTATAAGTCCTTAGAATTTTGGAGCAGGGACCTACCTTCATCTGCAGACAACTATTCTCTCTTTGAAAGACAGATCTCAACCTACTATAGGCTCCTAGTGGAGAACAAATGCTTGACAATGGGCCACCATGTGACTGAGCTGTTTGTACTGAGCTTGTTATTATTTGACCCACCAAATCATAAAGTTGTATGTACACAACAACAACCTTTTATTAGATGGAAGTGATATATAGGTGATCAGGCCCAAGCTAGTCCTAAGGGCACAAGTAACTTGTAAGTGACCCAAATACGTGTGGGTTCTATTCTTACTGTAATGCTTTCTATGAAATGTATCTATGTGGTATCAACTAACTAAAGAAGAAAATACTATAATACTGGCTTATAGATAGTTCTGCATGCTATGTAGGTACTATCTAAATGTAAATAGCTGCAAGATACAGCCTCTTTGGGGTGCACACCCCCAAAGGACAGTGGTGAAGAAAATTCAGCACAGTGAGCAGAACTTTGGGTGATGAAAATTGGTGTACATTTTATTTGAAAGAATAAATGTCCACATATATAAATCTGCAGTGATTCATGAGTTGAAGACAATGGTTTGGCTAGATGATCAGAGACTTAGAAGAAATGTGACTGGAAAATTAGTGAGAAAGACATTTGAGGAAGAGGTATACAGGTAGACCACTCCATGAAAGCAAAGGATGTGAAGATATTTGTGTCCCTTGTAAATACTCACCAAATGTGACATCATGAGAGAAGACCTCCAGTGATCAAATACATAGATGACTTACTGTGTAGATAATAGTCATTCTCTTTCCCCAGCTATCATTGTCATTGTCCAATGGGCTTATGAAAAAGTGGTCCTGGTAGAAGGGAAAGAGGATATGCATGGACTCAACAATATGGACTTCACCAAAGATGACCTGGCTCTGGTTTTTGCATGGTGGCAAATCTCCCAATAGTAGAGACCAACTTTGAGCTTCCAATGTGATACCAACCCCTGGTGTCAACAACCCAGTAGCATATTGACTATATTGGGTCATTTTCATTGTGATGAAAATTCCAGTAGAAAATCTTCCTACTGGAATAAACACTTGTTCTTGTTGTGGATTTGCCTTTTCCTGTACATCATACTTTTTTTCTGTCAAAATAGCATCCACAGGTAGGGGATAACTAACATGAAGGATGTTTGAAAATAGCCTATACAAACCTATTATTTTATGAGCTATACACAGATGCACACACACACAAACATACACACACTCATGCATGCATGCACTCATGCACACAACAAAGTTCAATTTAAGTTACCCTGCACAGAGGACAAGCCTCTCCCAAGGAGCCAGAGGTTGCCAAACCAAAAGCCCAGTGCATGGATAGCTCCTCTTTACTTGTTGGCCAGGGGTATTCCAGAGATTTTCCCAAATAATACAAGTTATTGCCATTGCTCTTGGTTGCCTACCAGAACTTGATACTAAAACCTTATTACTAAAGATACTGCATATGTACTTTGGTCACAGGGCATGGAGAAATCAAATTGGTACTAGGAAGCTTCCTCCCTATTGGGCAGCTTTCAGAGTACTAGAAATTACTATGCAGGCTGCTAGGGAAGAGAAGTCATCAACGGTCTTACCAAACTGTGACCCTTATGAACTACAACAATGAGTGGTGTGACAAGATATACCTGTGGGTGCAAATAAGTGGCATGGATGTCACAGGAGTAACCAACAACTTTTCTATTGGATTTAAGTCCTGCTCCACGGATATAAAGTCATTCCTGGTACTATAAAGCTGGCCAAGAACCTGCAGATGGGGAAGACATGGACCTCAAGGATGAACCTACTATACTTATTTTGCTTGATGAATGTAGTATCATGTTGCCCTCCAAATTTTTATCCCTCTACCCTTATATTTAGTGCAGCTTTCAAGCCTCATTAGAGAAGTTTCTTTGTGCAGTTCATATAGAAGCAACTAGTTCAGAGTATAAGTGTTGTCTGTGGAGCGCTCAGACATAAATGTGACATCTGTATCATATCTCACTTCAGTGAAATAAGTGTGACAGTGGGTTCATGCTCATAGAATTCACTGCCTTACTGTTTTCTCCATTAATCTAAAGCAACTGGCTTGATAGAATTATGGAAAAAAAAAACCTTTCAAATGTAGTTACTGTGCTTACTATGTGGCAATAGCCTGGAGGGCTTGGGTATAGTTCTCTAGGTTGTATGTATACTCTCAGATTTAGCATCCAATATATGGTATAGTTCTTCCCCAGTCAGAAGTCATGGGTCCAGAAATCAAAGGATAAAAATGGAAATAGTATGAGTCACTATCACCCCTAGTGACCTACTAGTAAAATTTTAAAATTTCTTTTCCTGAGACATTATGTTCTGTTGGTTTCTACCTATTACACAAATTCTATTTAGTATTATAATAAAACCCGGAGCCAGATATTGAGGAAGAGCTGGAATATCAGAGAGACAGGAACAAACCACAGCCAATTAATTCTCACTCAGTGAACTCCTCAGATCGAACAGGGTAGGCCCTGTCTCAAGTCCTCAGATTGACAGGGCTCACAGGCAAAAGGGCAGAACTTCTGCTTTCTCCTCCTTATATTTCTTTCCCCACCCAGGCATCTCACTTCCTTGTTAATTTTTCCTCGAGCTGGTATTAAAGGTGGGCAGCAAAGTTTGGCCTTGAACTCACAGAGATCCAGAGGATCTCCCGCCTCCCGCCTCCCGAGTGCTGAGAGTAAAGGACTGGATCGCCACTCCCTGACCTTCGTGGCTTGTCTCTGTCCTCTGATATTTCAGGCTATTTTTATTAAATATAGCACCATATCTACCAGGAAAAACAACACTCTGTTGAGCTCACAGCTAAGACTTCCCGATGGCTGGCTCCTTGTGCTCTTGAGTCAGTAGGCTAAGAGGTACAGTAGTAGCAGAGTTACTAATGCAGATAATTATAGAGATATTGCCCTACTCGCCTTGTAGGCCAGGAAAAGTAAACCTGCACTGAAGATGATCCATTAGAGGATTTTCCAGTGCCCCGTGATTAAGGTCATTAAGGAAACTACAACGATCCAATCCAGACATGATAGAAAATGGTCCAGACCTTTCAAAGATGAGGGTGGGGTTTGTTATTCCAGATGAGGAATCAAGACCTACCATGGTGCTTGCTGATCACAGAGGAAGTTTAGAATAGGTAATAGAGAAAAATAGTTGTAAAGAGCAGCCAAGACCATGTGTCTGGTTATAGAAAGAACTATATGGCCATGAAATTTTATTTTCAGTTTTCTTAAGGATACATTTGCTTGCAGGAGTGGAAATTCTGAAAAGATGACTCAGTCGTTAAGACTTACAGAAGACCTGAGTTTGGTTCCCAGCACCTGTGTTGGCAGCTTACCACCCTCTGTAACTCCAGCTCCAGGGATTGATACTGTCTTCTGGACTGTGGGAACACAGAGATACACACAGACACACACAGACACAGACACACACACACACACACAGACACAGACACAGACACACACACACACACACACACACACACACACACACACACACACACACACCATAGTTTATTGGTTTGGTTCCTCTAGGGATTAGCTTCTGAATTGGGTCATGACTCCTCCAAGGTCTGAAAGTCAGCAAGTGCAGAGATCCTAAGCCATCTCCAACCCACTTTAACTAGAAGTAGCCAAATGGACTTGACGTTTATCTTCTAAACTATTTAGGGTCTCAACTCTTGAGGGGGAGTGTTGAGTAATTAGTCATTAGTGGGCTTGGAGGCCACTAAGAATAGATCCCTTCCTCATAATCACCTTTGGACCCCACCCCTTCACTCCCTGGTAACTTTAAGAAGGGAAGCAGCACACTTGCCCCTCCTTGGGCTTTAAACCGCCATATAAAAAGTGAAAGTGTCAGGGGGTTATTGAGGTTTACCAAGGGATAACTACTTCCTAGACTTTGAGTCATACCTAGGGCATTGGGTGGAGACATGACATTCTGATTTGTCCCAAAGATTAAAACAGTTCATACTATTTACTGTCCTTTCTCTTAAGAGTTTACTCAGCTGGGCCTGTCAGAGAACCATTCCTCAGGAAAGATGATTCACCTGAAGACACCCTGAGAAGATAAAAATGAGATAAACGCCCCCAGAAACACCTCCCCCAGTGCAGTTGCTTACAGATCCTCCACTGCCTGCTTCCCTAAGGTAGAACTGAAAAACATACCTTGTCCCTCCTCCTTTGTCCCTTTGAATACCAGCTCCAATCCTAAGCATGCTTTCTCTGACACTCTAGACTCTCCTTTCTATAGCTGCTTGAAGACCTCCATTACTGATTCTAACTCACAAGATGTGACTTTCCTCTTGCCATGTCCCTCTTCCTGGTACTTGCTGGCATGTACAGCTTGCCTACCCTATTTTGTTTTCTTTTGTTTTTCCTCTCTCAAACCCTAACAAAATGGTTCTCAAGATTCAAAGAAAGGAGAAAGAAAGAGTTCCTATATACATGATAGCAAAAACAACGAATTCAAAATTTAATGCTCAATGAATTTAAAATATCTCTGACAGCAATTCCCCTGAAGTCTTGTTCCTGAGCATATAACGTGTGCATCATCTTCAATTCCACGTGCCTTCACATCACACAGCACCAACAAAAGCTGCCGAAATACCTAGGCTTGTGTTTGGGACCTGTTTGTTGTATGTTATGTATCACAGTGCTTTTTACTGTACATACAAAGTTTTCTGCCTCATAGAAATATAAAAATTTGATTAAAAAACATAGACTTTGCAATTGTCTATGCAATGTCTTTTTTTATCACTCCTCAGACTATAAATATAAAATGAATGTACCTTTGAGAGTTTGTTTGGAGATTTTAGCAGGAGAGTACACCTACGTGCATACTCTTGATCAAAGAATAGTCCTCCATTATAGAGGGAGGTCTTGTTCTCTGATTGAGTGCACAGCTTTGGGAGGGACACATATGGAGAGGTGATGGAGGAGAGAGATACCTGCCTAGGCAGCCAAATCAGCTGAGTCAGGCCTGGAAGTCAATGGAGAAACAAAAATTGCAGTCAGATCACTCTCACATTCAAATTCATGTATTATCAAATTAGAATGTTTTGTTTATTTTGTGGTAGGAGCCTCAAATAATACAGGCTGGCCTAGAACTTGCTTTATAGCTAAAGATTCTCTTGAATTTTGTGTGTGTGTGTATGTGTGTGTGTGTGTGTGTGTGTGTGTGTGTGTGTGTGTGTGAAAGCATGCATGCAAGCTCGTGTTTTCTGAGGCAGGGTTTCTCTGTGTAGCCTTGGCTGTCTGGGAACTCAATCTGTAGACCAGGCTGGCCTTGAACCCATAGAGATCTGCCTTCCTCTGCCTCCTGCTTTAACCAATGTGGAAGATGAGGACTTACAACCAAGACTTCTGGCACCATCACTCCACATACATATATTTTAAGAATTATTTTATTTGATGTGTATGTGTACCACATGTGTGCCTGGTATTCAGGTTGACCAGAAGAGGGCATGGGCTACCCTGGAACTGAAGTTAAAGACAGTTGTGAGCAGCCCTGTGGATGCTGAGAACTGAATCCTAGTCTTCTGAAAGAGCAGCCAGTGCTCTTAAGCACTGAACCATCTTTCCAGCTCTAACAGATTTCTCCCAGGCCAGCTGAAGAGAGGGGAGAGTGTATATGAGCAAAGAAATAGGGATTATGAGGAAAATCCCCACAGAGAAGGCTGTCTGGAGCTTTGGGGAGCTCACTGAATCAAGAACAGCCACTGGGGAACCATCAGGAAAAGGAGTTAGGCCCTCCAAGGATAGGCATGGGCAGTATGTGGAGCCTGGAGGGGTGAGATCTCAGACTGTGTTTCTGAGCATGGACTGGCACTTCGGAGCTCATTCCCTACAGAGGAACACCTAACCCAGTCTTACTATTGGGATGAGGAAATCGGACCTATCTCAAGTTGATACACCAGACTGAACTGGCCTACCTTAGAACTCCTTGCCCTCCTTGGGGAAAGGATGGGGAGATGGGGTGGGAGAGGCTGAGGGAGGACTGGGAGGGATTGGGAGGAGGGAAAAGAAGGTGAGCAGGGGGATATATAGGAAAAAAATTTTAAATAAAAAAATGTAGTTCACTTTTTAAAAAACTGAACGTTTACCAATATACGGAAATGTTCAAAGGATACTCCTGAGCACTGCTGAATGCCTTCCTTGCAAAGTAAACAAGTGGTAATGAATTGCTGTGTTTGCACTGTTCCTATATTTGCCTACACTTTTTCCTGACCCATTTGGATCTATTTTATTATGTTACATTTCATCTCTAAATGCTTTAGCAAATCCTTTCTGATGGACATTTTCCCACATGATTACAACATTATTGCAAAACTTGATTTTAAAAAAGAGGAGTTGAGGCTGGAGAGATGGCTCAGAGGTTAAGAGCACTGATTGCTCTTCCAGAGGTCCTGAGTTCAATTCCCAGCACCCCCACATGGCAGCTCACAACTGTCTGTAGTTCCAGTTCCCAGTTCCAGGCAAACACCAAGGCAAATACATAAATAATAATAATAAAAAAAAAGGAATTGAGTTGCAGAGATGCTCAGCAATTAAGAGTGATTCCAGCTTTTCCAGAGGACCTGGGTTTGGTGCCCTGAATCCACATCAAGGCACTCACAAAGGCCTGTAACACAGGCTTCAAGAGATATGACATCCTCTTTCGACTTCCTCAGGTAGCCTCCCATGGTACGCGCACACACACACACACACACACACACACACACACACACACACGCGCGCGCGCGAATAAAAAAATACATCTTAAAAATTACAATAAGCACTTCTCATTTATTGTTTATAATTCTATAATTCAAGTTTAACAAATTTGTCTTTTTTATTCTAAAGTCAAAATCAAAATCTAGTCAATCGTATACACTCAGTATTTATGTCTTTACTGACTTTTGACTATTGTGTTTTTTCCTGCATGTATATCTGTGTACCATGTGCATGCAGTGCCTTGGAAGCCAGAAGAGAGTGTCAGATGCTCTAGAATTGGAGTTACAAATTGTTGTGAGCTGCCATGTGAGTGCTGGGAATCAAACCTTGATCTTCTGGACCAGCAGCCAGTGTTCTTAACCATGGAGTCATCTCTCCAGTACTGACTTTTGGTTTTTTTAATTTTGAAATATTTATACACTTAGAGCAAGTTACAGGGATAATATAGGAAGGACCTGTGTCCCTTTCCCCAATATCACATAATAATTACAATTTTCAAAATTATAGTACAATATCAAAATCAGGAAATTAACATTGATCCAGCACTTTCACAGTTCAACACCATTTTAGCAGAGTCTTGTGATAACGAGTATAATCAGGATACAGAATTACTGTGTCACCAGAAAGACTTCCTGATATCATTATTTAACCAGACAGAGGAAAGAGCAGAAACTTTACTTCCCTTGAAGTTCTTTTATCCTGCCCTATTTATAGTACAGTTATGTTAAATATTCCCTCTAAACACATTGAAATCCACACTAGACAATGTTATAATTTTTGCTTCAACTATCAAGTATAATTTAGACAATTGGAGAGAAGGAGTCTATTGTATTTACTCATATTTTTGTTCATTATATTTGTTCTGCCCTCCTGATGTATTTTTTTTTAAAGGAGAGACACCATTCATACAGCACTCACATGGAAAGTTTTAGCTCGGCAGGAAAAGGAAGAGAAAGAACAGGGCACAGAGCAACCTTGAGGGGAGAGAGAAGGGAAGAGGGAGACAGACAGAGACAGAGAGGAGGGACAGATGTGACCTTGTGGCAAGAGAGAGGAAGAGAGAGAGAGAGAGAGAAACATGAAGAGGCTTGCTTTTACTAATGGGATTTAGTGCCTGTGCATAGATTGCATGCGCACAGACTATGTAACTCTGGGCTGTCTAGGTATTTTCCTCAGAATTGTGGTCATAGGATTCTGAAGGCGACTAGAGATGCTGGAATGCTAACACTGGTAGCCTAAGATTTCTTCTTTTATGATTTCCTTTGTGTTCTCCAGCATTCTTTCAGAATGGGCCTGCTAGCACAAATTCTCTCAGTGTTCTTTTGTCTGAGAATGTCTCAATCTCCTCCTCATCTCTGAAGGATATTTTTATCGTACAAAACATTCAGGGTTGACAATTCTATTACTTTCCTTTTCTAAACATAAAGAAATGGATTTCATTTGCGGGTTTGTGTGCGCACATTAGGCTGTTTATAGGTGAAAGTTCATTTATATCCACCTTTCCAATGGTTACGTCACTGAAGAAAATAACTCTCCCTTTCCTAAGGTTACATTGACAAGGTCAAGGTATTGATGAGCCTGGCCTTGTGAGGGTTTTGGGTTTTTTTTGTTTTTTGTTTTTTGTTTTTTTTTTTGTTGTTTGTTTGTTTGTTTGTTTTTGAGACAGAATCTAGTGTAGTTTTGTCTGGCCTCTGGCCTCAAACTGGCTATGTGTCTAAGAATGACCTTGAACTTCTGATCTGCCTGACCACGCTCACAAGTGCAAGGAGTACAGGCATGGACCTAAGGTATCATCAAGCATCTGAAATATATTGTAATACTTGCTTCTGGCCTGCATGTTTTCTGAAGAGAAGATAACTGGCATTTGACTTGGTTTTACCCCTATAGACCACTGACTTTTTCTTCTTCTGGATTGCCAATAACATACATATTACTTTTTTACTATATAATGCCACATGATCCTGAGACTCATTTTTAAAACAATGTATCCTGGTGCTGCAGACATGGCTCAGTAGTTAAGAGCACTGGCTGCTCTTCCAGAGGACCTTGGTTCAATTCCTAACATGGCAGCTCTTAATTGTCTGAACCCCAGTTCCAGAAGATCTGACACCCTCACACAGTCATACATGCAGGCAAAATACTATAAAAAGAAATAAAAATTAAAACAATTGTGGTGGTTTGAAAGAAAATGACCCCCAAAGGGAGTGGCACTAATAGGAGATATGGCCTTGTTGAAATAGATGTGGCCTTGTTGAAGGAAGTGTGTCACTATGGGGGTAGGCTTTGAGATGTCTTTTGCTCAAGCTTCACTCTGTGTAATATACAGATTACTTCTGGTTACTTTCTGATCAAGATATAGCCAGCACCATGTCCCATCATGATGATAATGGACTAAACCTTTAAACTGTAAGCTACCACCTCAAATATCTTTCTTTATAAGAGTTGCTCTTGTCATGGTGTCTCTTCATAGTCAATAGAAGTTGGTACAATGGACTGGGGTATTGCTGTGATAGGCCTGATCATGTTTTTATTCACAGTAATATAGACTTTGGTATTTGGATTAGGAAAGCAGTTGAATGCTTTAAGCAGTGCTTAATGGGCCATACTAGTAGGAACATGGAAGACAGTGGTGCTGAGTGTGGTTTAAGAGGTTTCAGAGAAGAATTTTACTGTTGCCTAGAGAACATTCTTGTAATATTTTGGTGAAGAATGTGGCTGCTTTTTCCCCTGGCCTGTAGAGTCTGCTTGAGGCTAAAGTGAAGAGTTTTGGATTAATTCCATTGGCAGAGAAAAATCTCAAAACAGCCTAGTATAGACTCTGTTTTGTGGTTATTAGCGGTAACTCTAAGATTTATAATGAAAAGGAGCAAACTGGGGCTGGAGAGATGGCTCAGAGGTTAAGAGCACCGACTGTTCTTCCAGAGGTCCTGAGTTCAATTCCCAGCATCCACATGGTGGCTCACAACTGTCTATGATGACATCTGGTGCCCTCTTCTGTATACTGTATACATAATAAATAAATAAATATTTAAAAAAAGAAAAGGAGCAAACTGAGCAAGAAAAAAACCACAAAATTTACAGAATGAGAAAAGGGGCACCAGGATGTGGGATGGAGCTAAATTCTGTGTTCGAGGAGATAAATGGATTAAGAAATGAAATAGAGTGGTAACCTCAGGACAAGATCTCACCCAGCTAGATTCCAACTGTGAAAAGGAACTAAAAAAAAGTTTAGAGCTGGGTGTGGTGGTACACACAGAAGACGGAGGCTGGGAGTTTGAGACCAGCTTAGTCTGGAGATCCAGTTTTAGGACAGGCAAGGTTAGACAGCGAAGGACAGAAAGCTGGTGAAGCTATAATTGAACAAAGGGCCATGTCCTAGCCCCAGTAAGCAGCAGAACTTGGCAGCTTCAGCCATATGATTTTGGAGTTGATAGAACAATGGGAATAAGAATTTACTCCCTAGATTAAGGAGAGCTGCTAAGGCCATGCATGTGTCAAGGGTGTCCCTGAATGGAGGCCTAGAGGGGCCATTGTGTGAAGATGTGAAGTTGAAGCCTCGATTGCCTTGGAGAACCCAAGATGTTAGAGATTCCAGAGTAATGGGATACCTGCCAGGGAGAGCTGCTAACAGGGATGGAACCAGCCCAAGAGAAAGAAGTATGTTGCAGTCCATATTTATGGTTGTGAGCCTAGCCTTTAACGGCTGAGCCATCTCTCCAGCCCAAGCCATCTCTCCAGCCCGCAGTCCATAAAGCTAAAAGGAATTGGAGATGTGAAGAGCATTTTGAACTAAGATCTGAACTGAGACCATTTCCTGTTGCCTGTAAGCTGCAGGATTCTCAGCACTGCGTGTCTGCCTGCCTGCCACCATGTCCCACCATGATGATAACGGACTGAACCTCTGAAACTAAGCAAGACACGCCAGTTAGATAGCTTCCTTTATAAGCATGGCCATGGTTATGTGTGTCTTCACAGCAATAGAACACTGACTAAGACACTCATGTTTCCCTAACATTGTTCAGACTGGGTAAGTTCTAAGCTTTCCTCTGTCCTGACCAGCCTAAAGTGGAGCCCATGCAGTATATGTTTTGGTTTGGATATTGTAGTCTTCTGTTCTAAACTCTATGTTTATTCCATTTTCTCTCCTAGCTCCTGGATACAATTTTCTAATTCAAAAATGTTCCAACATCATTTGTAGTTGCTCATTGGAGGCATTCGGAGGTAAGCCAGTCAGTTTCATGGTGGACAAGCATCCTTAGGGCTGGGAGGGGACCTTTAGAAAAATGGTAAGGAAGCCTAGAGTATCAGACAAAAGTTGCTGTGAGCCGGGTTAGAAAGAATGAAAGGGCCGAACTGTGATGATGCACAACTTTAATCTCAGCACTCGGAAGGCAGAGGCAGGAGAACCTTATTAAATAATTTTAATCATCTGGGTGCTAGAATACAGTGACTGTTGCTGCGTCCTATGGAACTTTTTGTCAAGAGACTGGATTTTCTTTGGATCCTCTGTTTTTTAATAGTCTTCCTCTAACAGCAATGCCATTAGAGAAGAGAATCATGTCAGGTGATAACTGGGTAAGAGGTCAAGTTCCAGTCCCCTTGTTAACCTCACAAAAGAAAAGAGAGGGTGATACCTCCTTATTGGTGGGCCGAGATAGTTGCAGTGGTTCTCCTCTTTCAAATCTACTTGAAACTTATTTTTTAATTATTAAAAATGCCTTTCACACAATATATTTTTATCATAGCCTTTCCTTTTCCCCAATCCCTCCCCAGTCCTCTCTACCTTTCTTCCCAACACAACTTCATGATCTTTATCTCTCTCCCACTCTTTATAAAAAACACCCAGAATATAAAAACAAGTACCTAAAAAAATAAAAACCCAATAAGACAAAAATACCAAAACAAACAACAAGCACACAGAAAAACAAGGAGTCTATTTTACGATGGCCAGCTATTCCTGGGCATGGAGCCTGCATTGGAGTGTGGTTTGTATACCCAGTGACACTCCATTGAAGAAAACTGATTTTTTTCCCTTTCCCAGCAGATATCAATTGCAAATTACTTCTTGGTTTTGGGGTGGGACTTTGTGTTAACCCCCCCTTCTCAGTGCTATGATTTCGTCTAGTTTGACCTGTGCAGTTCTGTGAGTTCATATGTGTAATGGTCCTGTTGTATCTGGAAGATGCTGTTTCCTTGGAGACATCTGCCACCTCTGGCTCTTAGAATCTTTTCATTCCCTGCTACCACATAGATCCCTGAGACCTATTTAAGGCTGAGTGCTTCAAAGCCTCTCTCTCTCTCTCTCTCTCTCTCTCTCTCTCTCTCTCTCTCTCTCTCCCCCCCCCTTCTCTTTCTCTGTCTCTCCCTCTCTCTCTGCGCATTGCCGGGTTGTGAGTCTCTGTCTTCATTGCCATCCACTATGAGAAGATGGTGCTCTGATGATGTTGAACAGTGCTCTTATCTGAGTCTCAGCCTAGGGCCATCCCTGGTAGAGAGTAGTTCGCTTACAAAGGACTGGTGGTGAGCTAGAATGAAAAGCTGAAAGGAACAGTGGCAGGGAAGAACTAGGAGAAGGGCGGGTCTGCATCAGGAATCTGAGCTCCTAGTGAATGGTGGTGAGTGAGAAGGTGCTACAGTGGCCGTTGAAGAGCAGCTTGTTACTGGGATGTCCTCTGACTTCTATTTGTCAGGACATTTCTAAATGGCTGGCTTCTTTAGCATCCTGTCTGGAATATATGAGACAACAAGAAAACCCAGGAAACCCACCGTGAGCTCATGTCACTTAGGTTGTAAGTAAATTTGTTCCTTTCTTTTCTAAGAGTCATGTGTTTGTTTGTTTTATATAGAATGCACATGGTTTATAATTACTGCGTATGAGGAATAGGGAAAAGTGGGTCTATTCCATTCAACAAGAATTTGCTATTTGAAGCAAATTAGAAAGCTGAAAAAGCTTACTAAGTGAGTGCCTCGTGAGACAACAAAGACTTAAAAATTTATTATTTTGAACTGTCATCCTCATTTGTCCCATGCAACAATAATGATTTCTAGATCACATTGTGATGTGCAATGAACATCCAGGCCAGTGGATGGACTGAGAAACCCAAGCACTTCCCAAAGCCAAACATACACACATTCTCTCTCTCT
>PVIH01019531.1:0-17632 GCA_004025045.1 Sigmodon hispidus | reverse complement strand
CTAAATATGCTCAGCAAGTCCATGAGAGTCACTGAAAACTGCAATGCCCTCAGCTGGCATTTAACAGAAAGGGCCCCTAATGCTTCACAACAATACCTTATTACATATTATACAACCAATGCTTCTAACTGAAAGGCTAGAAAGATGGTTCAGTGGATAAGAGCATTGGCTGCTATTCCAGAGGACCCAAGTTCAATTCCCAGCATCTACATGGCAACTTACAACCTTCTGTAACTCCAATACCAGCAAATCTTATGCCCACTTCAGGCCTCTGTGGGTGGTATGCCCTGTCATGCAGAGACACACATGCTGAGAAACCACCCACACATTTAGAGTAAAAATAAAGAAAAAATAGTTTGAAGTTGGATGAACTGAGCTACAAAGTTGTGTCTCATCTAATGTATTTCCTGACCTCTCCCCAACTGACTACCACTTCTTTAAGCATCTCAACTTTTTGCATGGAAAATGCTTCATAATCACAGAGATGAAGAAAATGCTTTCGAAGAATTCATGTAATCCAGAAGCATGGGTTTTTATGATACAGGAAAAACCCCAAAGATTTCTTGTGGACAAAAATGTGTTGATTGTAATGGTTCCTGTTTTGAATGTTAAAAATGGTTTTTTTGGCCTTGTTATAGTGGTTTAAATTAATGGTCTGTAACCTCAACTCCTTTTTTGCCAACCTAATAAACAGGTTGATTACAGTAAGCCTTGCAGACAGCCTGACACTTGAGCAGGCTCTAGGGAAGTAAGTAGTGAGCCACATCAAGTAGTAAACATACCAAGACAATAGCCATTACAAAGAGTGCACTCAGCTGTTGAGGAAACAGAAAGGAGGCCCAAGTGACTACAGCCTAGTGAGGGAGGAACATGTCAGGTTTCTGAGGTCTTACAGGAGCCTTGGTACAGCACAAACTGCATATGACAGACTTAAAGTTTCTGTTTATATGGACAGAATGACTTCTTGGTAGCAGCATCTTCATGGGTGGGCTCTGTTTGCTGGTGGTGAGTAGAGGCTTGCCTCCTTTGAGAGTCACTACCTGGGGCTGGAGAGATGGCTCAGAGGTTAAGAGCACTGACTGTTCTTGCAGAGGGCCTGAATTTAATTCCCAGCAACCACATGGTGGCTTACAACTATCTATGGTGGCATTTGGTACCCTCTTCTGTATACTCTATACATAATAAATAAATAAATCTTAAAAAAAAAAAACACAGACACTACCTGACTCAGCCTTATTGGCAAAACCTCAAAAGAGGCCCTGCTGCAAACGCTTAAATGGTGCCTATGAGCAGTAGGTAGTGGGACTCTAGTTCATGGCAGTGTTGACCCTAAAATGCCCCAGAGTTGGGGTGGTAAATGATCTTTGTGGAAGCCAAGCTCTCACAGACCACGGATCTGGGTGGAGTCAGCCGCCATTACTGGGCCTTTAATCCTAGCCACACCTTAGCAGATTAATGATGTGGTCAGAAAAAGAGATAAGCAATAAAGACTGATTCATGCAAAAAAAAAAAAAAAAAAGGGGGGCTGGAGAGATGGCTCAGCGGTTAGGAGCACCGTCTGCTCTTCCAGAGGACCCGGGTTCGATTCCCAGCATCCACATGGCAGCTAACAACTGTCTGTAGTTCCAGTTCCAGGCAAACACCAAGGCAAATAAATAAATAAATAAATAAATAAATAAATAAATAGAAAGTTTAAAAAAAAAACCTCTAAAAATGTGTTTAAAAAATATACATAAGTTGAGAGAAAAAGGAAAAAGAATAGCAAAAATCCTTTTAAAAAGAAATAAAATTAAATATATATTTGTATATGTGTGTGTATATATGTATGTATATGTATGCATGCCATGTAGAGATGGAAAATACACAGAAAGTCTGGATACTGTATGTTATGTTCTTTGAATTCTTTGACTGCAGAGGAAGGAGCAAGAGCTGCTAAGAGACATTTGATTATAAATGCTGCTAGATTAATCCAACATATATATTTTGTAAATGCCTTGACTTCAAAATTGAAGCCAAAAGATATGTTACTTTGGAGAAGGAGAGGTTTTCTTTTTATTTCCATCGAAAATGAAAGGCTGTGAACTTATTCCAGGTTAAAGAAAAAAAGGTTTGATTGAAGAAAACCCCCTGAAAAGTTTCCGATGATGTTTCTGTGCGTGGATGGGCACCTTGGAGCCCATTCCATCCAGAGGAACACCTAACCCAGTCTGGATATTAGGATGAGGAAATCGTATTTGCCTGGAGTGGATACTGAGCTGATCCACCTTGGGACTTCCTGCCCTTTCTGGGGACGTGATGGGGAGATGGGGAGGAGGGAGGCTGAAGGCTGACCCGGAGGGGTTGAGAGGGGGAAGGGAGGGAGAGCAAGGGGATAGATACTTGAGGAAAAAAGACTTTATTTTATAAATAAAAAAGAAAAAAAAATGGATAGCCCAGATGATGCAGCATTTCAGAGCACCTCTGTTGCAGTTTCGTTTGAGCTCTGCATCCAGAACAGCTTCAAGGAGACTGGCTGACATGACACAGTTTCACAGAATACTCCACCTAGGACTTGACTATAATCTTGAATTTTCTCAGGATCCCCCATATCAGGTACCCCCAATCAGCAGGAAGTAGCCTTAAGAACTATGCCCACTTCCCCAAAAAATAGATTATGTATGTTTGTCTTTGTCTAGGGTGTTGGTTACAAGTTGTTATAGATAACGGCCTGGAAAAAAGTTTTACAAAGGAGATTAGATTTGGGGTTTTCTTTTTTAAAAAGGAGGAGAAATGCTATAGGACTATGCTCTTGTACACTGTAGATATTTGCCACTCCTACTAGTTTAATAAAACAATGATTGGTCAAGTAGCTAGACAGGAAGCAGAGGCAGGGCAAGCAAACTAGAAGAATTCTGGGAAGTGGAAGAGCAGAGCAGAGATGCAGACCAGAAACAGAGAAGAAGATGAGAATGCTGAAAAAAGATACCAAGCCACGTGAGGAAACAAAAATAAGAAATATGAATTAACATAAAGTATAAGAATTGGCTAGTAATATATCTGAGCCATGGGCTCCTCAGCTTGTAATTAATATAAGCCTCTGTTACGTTTATTTGGGACTGTGGGCCTGGACCTCGAGGTGAGGTAGAGCCA
Source organism: Sigmodon hispidus (assembly GCA_004025045.1). Taxonomy (NCBI): domain Eukaryota; kingdom Metazoa; phylum Chordata; class Mammalia; order Rodentia; family Cricetidae; genus Sigmodon; species Sigmodon hispidus. Next base: position 14,503 of record PVIH01019531.1, on the reverse strand, counting down.
GAAACTTCTTACTACACCACATTGGGCAAGGGAGAAAGGCTTGAGACTAATCAGGAAAGAAACTACTGAAGAGATCCAGTTGAACAGGCAATTGCATCCTGGGCTAGAGGAATAGCACTAGATTCGGGTGCACTTCTGAATTTATTTAGTTGATGGAATTTACTGATAGATTGGATGTGAAGTGTTATTCCAAGGATTTTACCCCCAAGAAACTAGGACAATGAAATTATTATTATTATTTTTTTTTAAAACTTTATTTATTTATTTATTTGCCTTGGTGTTTGCCTGGAACTGGAACTACAGACAGTTGTTAGCTGCCATGTGGGTGCTGGGAATCGAACCCGGATCCTCTGGAAGAGCAGACGGTGCTCTTAACCGCTGAGCCATCTCTCCAGCCCCGAAATTATTATTTTTTTAAGTTGAGTTATATAGGTCCCATAATTTTCTTTCTTTAAAATATTTATCTATTTATTTTATGTGTGTGTGCCTGAGTGCATGTATGTGTGCCATGAGCATACAGGTATATGCAAAGACCAGAAGAGAGCACCAGATATTCTTGCAACTGGAATTACACGCAGTTGTGAGCTGTTTGATATGGGTGCTAAGAATTTAACATGGGTTCTCTGCAAGATCAGCAAGTACTCTAATCACTGAGCAATCTCTGCAGCTCCTGAAATCACTATTGAATAAGACAAGGACACCTTTAGGAGGGATCATTCTTAAGAAGATCAGCCATTCAGATATGCTGAGTTTGAGATGTCTGCTAAATGTCCAAATGTAGCTGAACACAAGCTCTGTTGCCATGGTGCTCAGTCAGAGAAAATATGAAAGTACATCACTCAAATGTCCATGAACATTGCTATTTCTGAGGCAGGGTATAGGGAAGCAAGTTATTTGCTTTACTTGGACAGGGGAGGTATGAGAAAAGTTTTCTAAAATAGATGATATCTTTTGATTGGCCAGACCAATCCTGAGGGGGTAGCAACTAGGTGTCCATTGATAGAGAAAAAATCGCCATATTTTCCATATCCTTAAACCCTGGCACACAGTCGTTGCTCAGTCAGACTCATTTAATCACTGGTTGTATGACCTTGAACTTCTCTGAGACTCAAGTTCTTTATGTGATGGAAATTATCATAGCATTTTGTGAGAGTTCAGCATAAAATACTTCACTCACTACTTGACACATAGCAACTTCATGTTAATTATTATCATTGAAAATTTTCATTAATGGACAACTGTCTTCCTTAATGATTGAGTATAGGCTAGACTAGCAACCAGGTAACTTATCTAGGCTTGGCAGCTTGCTAATACAGTGCCAGACTGTCTTCTATATTTTAAATAAGGCTCAGGAAAACAAACAAACAAACAAAACCTCCACACCCTACAGTTTGGGCCCTCTGAAATTCCCTGGTTGAGAAAAACGTACAACTAAATCCAGAGTGAATGGAAAAGATACAGTTGTCTTCCCAATTCCTTTGACTCCTCCCTCCCATTCTACATAGTCTCATATGTTTGAATGCTTAGTCACCAGGGAGTGGCACTATTTGAAAGGATTAGAAGGTGTGGTCTTGTTGGAAGAAGTGTGTCCCTGGAGATGGGCTCTGAGATCTCAAAAACCCAGGCCAAGGCCAGAGTCACTCTCTTCCTGCTGCTTGTGGATCTGCATATATTGCTCTCAGCTATTTTCTCCAGCACCATGTCTGCCTGCCATCATGTTGCCTGCCTTGATGAAAATGAACTTAACCTGTGAAATTGGAAGCAAATTAAATGTTTTCCTTTATAAGAGTCTCCATAGTCATGGTGTCTTCACAACAACAGAATACTTACTAAGACAGAAGTTGATACCAGAGACCAGGGTATTGTTGTGACAGGTCTGCTGGTGGAATGTGGATGTGGACTTTGTATTAGGAAAGCAATTGAATGCTTTAAGTGGGGATTAATGGGCCAGACCAATCCTGAGGGGGTAGCAACTAGGTGTCCATTGATAGAGAAAAAAATCGCCATATTTTCCATATCCTTAAACCCTGGCACACAGTCGTTGCTCAGTCAGACTCATTTAATCACTGGTTGTATGACCTTGAACTTCTCTGAGACTCAAGTTCTTTATGTGATGGAAATTATCATAGCATTTTGTGAGATGTCTTCCAAGTAGGAACATGGAAGACAGTGGTACAGAGAGCAATGTAGATTCTGACAGTCTGGCTCAAGAGGTTTTGGAGGAGAAGAATATTAGTAAGTAGCCTAGCACTGTTCTTGTGATATTTGGGTGAAGAATGTGGTTGCTTCTTGCCCTTATCCAAAATATCTGCCTGAGGCTAAACTGAAGAGTTTTGAATTAACAGCATTGGCAGAGGAGATTTTAAAACAGCCTCATATTGACAGTGCCATAAGGTGGCTAGTCTTTTTAGAATAAAAAGGAGCAAACCAGTAAGCAGCACTCCTCCATGGTCTCTGTATCAGCTCCAGCCTCCAGGTTCCTGCCTGTTTGAGTTGCTGTCCTCACTTCCCTTTGGTGACAAACAGCAATGTGGAAGTGTAAGCCAAATAAAAAACCCTCTCCCTAACTTGCTTCTTGGTCATGGTGTTTCATCACAGCAGTAGAATCCTCAATTAAGACAACATTTAAGTGTGAGTGTTAAGTCTACACATTTTTCTTTCTGTACTAGACAGAGATTAATGAAGGAAACTTACAACTGGTCAAAGTTCAGAGAATAAGTGTCTATGGAAAGCCAGGCACAAATGGGGCATCCCTATCATCTGCTTCCTCATGGGCTCAGAGACAATTGCAGAAGCAGGGATAGTAAGACTGTGAGAACCAGAGGTTGGGGAGGACCAGGGTGAAACAGTGTCTTCTGGACATGCCAGGACTGCTGTACTTGAGAACTTACGGTAGCTGTATCTGTCCACCCAAGGCCTGATCAACATCAAGACAATCAATATTCTAGTGTAGACCACTGAGGGGCTCATGAGTCCCCACACCTAACTCAGGAGTTATTGATGGGTGAAGGCTTTTGAGAGAGTCCATTTTGTTTAAGGCTATGGCCCCCTGGTTGTTTGAACACACTCCAGTGACTGATCACATTTATGTGTCTATGGGCGCACAAATTGGACTCACTGTGTCATTTTATTTTTCAAAAGAGGGTCTCATGTTGGAGAGGATGTGGAGGTGGGAAGTGGATGTGGAAGGAGTGAGAAGGAGAAGTGAGGATGAATATGATGACAATACATTGTAAAGACTTCTTATAGAATTAATAAAATTACTATATTAAAAAGAAGGCTACATCCATATCTTGGGAGGTGTGTACCATCCTAGTTATATGTAACCTTTGACAAAATACTTCATAAGCTCATTAATTTTGATTCACTTTGGTTTATTCTGAAATTATTTCCTGTGGTATTCTCAAGAATTTGGCTTTACCTGAGTAGAGGTCCCTAAGGGAGAAGGGAATTTCTTAGGTTGCTATTCGTTGTATTGGCTGTGTTTCTCTGACACTGTTCCTGAAAGGCTAGTGAAGGTGTACAGCTGAAAGCAAATTGCTTCTTGAGGGGTGGGTCTTTTGGGACAGGTATGGAGAAAAAGCATTTGCAAAATCAATAGCTGCATACTAGGTACCAGGAGCTAGGTTAATTTAGGTCAAGCAAAGAATCAAATCTAGCATAGCAGCTGCAATTTAAGTCAACAGTTGATTGATCTTATAATAATAAATGGTTATCCCCATCATCTTTTGCACAGGTCAAGTGGGAAAGAATGTGGCGAAGACCATCATCCTGCATCTTACAAGTCCTTAGTGAGGACACCATTCTCTGCAATCCCTCCAGAGATGCAATATTGTTATTGGTTAACTCCACTCCCAAGCAGAGGCAGCTATAATGGTTTATAAGTCATCTGCACACCACAGGTCAGGGGACCAATGTGAGAATTCTGCAAACTTCTAAGTTGTTTATCAAACCCAATTAGGCATTCTGAGACTGGGAAAATAACTACAGAAAAATAACTATAGTTCACAGGCTCATTGAACTCACTTGAATTTGATAAATTTTCATTGATTACCTTGTATCCTTAACTTTCTTCTTTGACTGAAGAAGAATGCTATTTGAGATCTCTTGGACTTAATGTCAATTCAGAGCCAGTTTAAGTACTAAAATATCTGATTATTTTCTTTCCCCCAGCACGTAGTTGCCATGGTAAAAGACTGTAGATTCATTTCAGCAGAGATTGGAGAAAGATTTAACACTTAAAAAAATATTGGTAGCATAGTAGGGTTCTTCCTCAAGGGAACCTGGGATCCTTTTTTTTCATAGGTTTATAGATTGCCTAAAGCCTGGAAGTTGGTTGAGGAGCCATGGTTCTTTGTGGCTACAATTGAAGATGGACTTTTGTTCATTTGCTCTGGAAATATATTTCCTATACTGGTTAAACAAGGACTTAGTACACTTCCTATATATTTCACTTCTCAGATTACCTTGGTTGATTATCTAGCATCAAGAGAGACCGTCATGATCATTCTTTTCCTGTTATGGCTAGTATTCTTACTTTTCCTTTGGTAATTTAGTACTGAGTACTGCCCCTGTAACTCTTACACGCATACACCCATTGTATTTGGGTTATCCAACTGAATGGCTATGGATCCCACTCTAAAGTCAGCTATACAGAAAAGAGCAATGACGGAGCTCTTCAAGCATGCTGGTGATACTCTCTCCTACCCACTTCTTATAGTATTATTGGAAGGCATGTGTTCTGCACTCTCCTATGGCAAAGGAGTACAGACCCAATTTCCCAGAGCCACTGAATCTCTTCATCAAATTAAGCCAAAGGACATCAAGCATTTCTATATCACTCACAGTAGGCCATCTCTGGACTCATACTTCATTCAACCAAATAAGTGCATGTATGAAGTGTGTGCATGTGTGTGTATGTGTGTGTATGTGTGTGTGTGTATCTGGGTGCATATGTGCAGATGTGAATGCAGTGTCTGCAGGGGCCAGAAGAGGGCGTTGGATCCCCTGGGGCTGGAGTTGCAGGAGGCTGTGAACTGCTCCATGTATATACCATGCTAGTTGAAACATTAACCCCAGACTCTCAGCTCACATCAATAAATTCAGCCTGGACTGGTTTTATGTTCTGTTCACCACTATGCTATACCCTTAAAATCCACTAGCATATACATTCTCTAGACCTCTGCTTGTATGAACTAGAAAATGCAAGCATTACTTTTGGAGCATAGTACATCTCCTCAGGGTCATACTGTGTTCCTCACCTTGGAGTCTGCTTATAGGTCTAGGACTAAAGGTGTGCAGGAGAGAGGTGTTCAGAGGGACATCAACATTATTTTGCCTGGTACCTCCTTCAGAGACAGTAATACTAGTTTTATAGCTAATGCAGGGAACAGGTTTGGGAAATACCTATCACTAATGGTGGGAGACTATTTCTTCACGCAAAGTAAACGGAAAAGTTTTGAGGTTGGAAAAATGGCTCAATGTTTAAGAGTTCTTCCTCCTTTTCAGGAAGACTGAGGTTCAGATCCCAGTATCCCCCATGGAGCATCTGCGTGTGTGTGTGTGTGTGTGTGTGTGTGTGTGTGTCACAATTTGAAACAATAAAAAGCATTTTTTTTAAAAGAAACTCATCTGAGGGCTCCATGTTTTGGCCTCATTAGGGTCTTCCTATACATCTCTGTCTTAAGTTATAGGTTCCCAATCTTTTCCAGTCAGTGTCCTCACTTCAACTGAAGACACCTTTTGATGCTCCAATCTAAACTTGTACTGTAAGTCAGATAAACTAAGAATGAAGGCTTGTGTTTGGTTTTTTGGAAGCTTCAGACCTATGCATGCTGGAGAAAGAATTCTCTCTCAGGGCACATTAAGAGCATTTATATTTTTAACAAACACCTGAAACTGGGAAACTGATCTAGAATCACTGTGTTAAGTTCATTTGGAAGACTGAAGAACCTGGCATCAGATGGCAGCCAATGATAGAAACAGTAGTGGTAGATGCAGTCACTCAAAAGGAAGTGAAGGGGGTCAGGAGCACTTGTAGTTCTTGCAGAGGACCCAGGTTTGGCTCCCAGCACCCACATGGTGGTGCACAACTATCTGTAACTCTAGTTTCAGAGGATCTGACACTCTCCACTGATCTTTGTCCTCACTGCATGCAGATGGCGCACCTTCACACACTCGGGTAAAACACTGGCACACAGAAAGTAATAAGTCCACACACAATTCTTGAAAAGGAAGTGAAAGCAGGCTTATGCTTAGTACATTTTACTCAGACCTCTTTATATTGTGGTGACCCACTGGAAGATGCCATTCACATTGAGGTGACTGCCGTTCAATCTGCTCTGGAAGTGCCCTCATAGATATGCCCAGATATGTATTTTCTAGATGATTCTAATTCTAAGCCTAGATGACAATCATGGGCAATCATTTTGACTATCGATTATCATGACTATATAATTGTTTCTGTTGTATGTTCGTTTGAATCCCCTCAGTAGAATGTAAGTGCCTCAAGAGCAGGGACTTGTTCTGTTTGTTCCTATATTGTTTGGTTTCACTGTCCCATCACAAGGTTCTAGAACAGTGTTTGGCATGGATATCTATTGAAATAAACCTGAGTCTCTGTTCACAGCGCTAATGCCTTCCATGGAGTTGGTGCTCAGTGAATGCTTGTTGAATTAAACTGAAACCTAAAATCTGTAGGAAAACTTAGAGTATATCAGCTATATTTGTGGTTTAGAGCATAGGTCTGAGTCACATTGAGGCAAGGACTTATATCTTTAAGCTATGCTACCTAGCTGTGTTAACAACGCTGAACTTCCAGCTTTTACTGGGGGACCTAAAGTAACCTTAGGGCTTTTTGTTTGCACTTTAGGCTTTTTAATGATTCAGCAATTGTCAATGACAATTGATAAAAACAAAGGCAGCCAGGTGACACCTGTACCAACCAGTAGTTGAGGTAGGATGATCATTCTGTTCGAAAAAAAAAAAAAAGAAAAGAAAAGAAAAAAAAAAAGAAAAAGAAAAAAAAAGATTCTGTCACCTTCCCACAGAGTGAGCCAGAAGAATCTAAGGAGACCTCCATCAACAGGTAATCCTGGGTGCTTTCCCAGACCCACAGAGCTGACTTTTCTCACTTCAGAGCTTTTCTTATCACTTCCTTTCACTGTGGACTCCCTCTCCTCTTAACATATCAAGCCTCCTTTTTCTGAACATAGCCATGGAGTGGAGGCAGAAGAATCTGCGGCAAGGATAAATAGTTTTCTATTCAGGCTCTGAGGTTAAGTCTCTCACTGGTGATGTAAGAAGGGCGACTGTGAGATAGCCATTTCAGGGCCTAGAGGATGAGACAACAATGGTCCTGATCAGGATACTTAGTAGATCTGGATGCTGCCCGCTCCTTTGGTCCCCTGCAGGAGGCAGCACTTCTCGCACCCGCCCAGATGCCCCTCCGGTCTGTTCTGCTGCTGTCTTTACTTCTGGTGGCCCTAGTTTAGAGCAAGCTTAGGGACCCATTGAGCATCTCACTACAACTCCCTCTTGGAAGTGGGGCGGGGTGGAGTGGGCAGAAGACAACCTGAAATTGGCGACAAGGGAACAGGGTATGGTGTTCCTCAGCTCTCCAGTGGCCCAAATCCCAGCCACCTAGGCCAGGGTAGCTAGTACCCCAAAGAATGGGGGAGCTGTGGCTGAGCCCGGGGGGCACCTCTGCTTCTGTTCCTTTAAGGAGCCGCTGTTTAGCATTCCTGCTGCTGCCGCTGCCGCTGCCTGATTCTGTGCGCTGATTGGCTGGAATCAATTGAGAAGGGAGCCAGGGAGAGATGCTCTTGACTTCACTCAGATCCATCCTGGGGACCTGAGCAGAAGAGGTCCTCGCCGCACCTAGCCTTTGCCTGGGCTCCCGCTTCTTCTTTGCCGCTGGGCCTTGGCCCAGGAGCCACAACGGGCGACACGGAGCCTCCAGTGCTGGAGGGGGAGCCTTGGGCGCGGGGCAGCGTGGGGGCAGAGGCCCCGGGACGCCCGCCCGGCCCCAGGCCCCGCTCCGCCCGGGCGCCCCCACGGGTGCCCCCCCCTTCTTGGTCTGAGCAGTGCGAGTGTGCTCGGGAGCCCGGTGGTGGCAGTGGCGTGGAAACTGGTGTGGGCTGGGGGGTCCGAGCTGCGGGGGGCAGTGCCATGCACAAGCACCAGCACTGCTGTAAGTGCCCCGAGTGCTATGAGGTGACCCGCCTGGCCGCCCTGCGGCGTCTTGAGCCTCCTGGCTATGGGGACTGGCAGGTGCCGGACCCCTACGGGCCAAGTGGGGGCAATGGGGCCAGCTCTAGTTACGGAGGCTACAGCTCGCAGACCCTGCCTTCACAGGCGGGGGCTACCCCCACCCCTCGCACCAAGGCCAAGCTCATCCCCACAGGCCGAGATGTGGGGCCAGTGCCCCCTAAGCCAGTCCCCGGCAAGAGCACCCCTAAACTCAATGGCAGTGGCTCCAGCTGGTGGCCCGAGTGCACCTGTACCAACCGAGATTGGTATGAGCAGGTAAGCACCGGCGGATGGGCGGGTGGAGGGGGGGCTGGTGGGACAACCCGAAAGGACTGGGGGTTGGGGTCTAAGGAAGTCTGGGGAACAGTAGGGGTTGCTGGGGCTCCAAGTCTGTGGACCATGAGCCTTAACACTGCAGCTGACCAAAGAGATACTGTGACAAATATGTGCTTCCATGGGTATCTGGTTAGGGGGTCTCCATTTAAAAGGGGATTGGGAGGAGCTGTTTGGATCAAGGGGTAATGGTATGGCGGAGGGGCACATTTTCTAGTGTGGGGGATTTGGATTTGTCTCAGTGCGGCGAGGGGGGGAGGTTGGCAGTGTCTCTGTGTCTGGCAGGGGGCGGGAGGTTCTGCGGGGGTTGTATGTGGTGTGTGTCTCCACAGGAGGCGAGGAGGGGGCATGGTGCTCTGCGTGGGGGGGGCATATGTGTTTGTATGTATGGTGGGGTGTGAGAAGGGGAAGCAAAAGAGCTTGTGTGAATATATGTAGCAGAACCCATGTGTGGGGCTGGCTGAGCTTCATCTCTCAATATCATGAGTCCCTCTCTGTCCCAGTCCCTTTGTGTGTGAACGTGCACATGGATGTGTGAGGACGGCTCTCTGAATGTGGAGCTGTCTGTAGATGAGGCTGCAGGAGTAGCCCGTGTGTCTCCATGTATATGTGTGTAAGCATTGTGGTTTCAAGAGCGCACACGTGTGTGTGCCCGCGCACTTGTGTGTGTGTGTGTGTGTGTGTGTGTGTGTGTGTGTTGTCCCTAGTGAGAAGCGCTTGACAGGAAAAAGAGGGGAGGGGGAGGAGGCAAGATGCGTCCCAAGCAAGGCTGAGAGGCTGCTGAGAAGGACAGACTCTTTTGTCCAAGCTGCTCTGAAGTGTGTGTGCTGTGGGGGGTGAGGGGTGGGGGATGTTGAACAAGCCTCCCTGTTCCAAAGCAGGCATATTGCTTGGAACCAGGCAAAGGGCAGCTGCCCTAGTGCAGGGTCTACCCCGAGTGGGGCATGGCCCTTGTAGGTACCCACAGATGTGGGAGAACTTAGCTCCCCAGCTCTGATTTGGCACAGCTTGGGAGCCCCTGGGTGCTGGGCACAACTCCGGCTTGCACTCCCAGCCTGAACTGCCAGCTTAGAAAATGGAAGGAGCATCTGTGGGAGAAGCAGCAAAATGGAGGCTGGGCCGGCAGAGTCAGGTCTCTGGCATGCATGGCGGAGGGCCTGTCTAGTTCTTCAGTTCTGCAGCCCCCAGGGTGGAGAAAGAGGAGGAGGAGGCTTTGCTGTCAATGGCAGGTGCTGAGTGCCCCAAGCTGGTGACCGTTCTGACCATCTCTGTCCTCCTGAGAGGATAGGATGTGTTTTCACCCAGAAGCAAAAGAGGGGGCTTATTGGCGAGAAGGATCCTATATACTGTCTGTCTGTCTGCCTATAACTCTTCCTGTGTCCCTAGCCTTGGTTCCTTGCCCTCTCCAGTGAGTACCCTCTCCTTTACCCCTCCCTTACAAACACACGCTCATGCTTGGCCTGCCCAGTGGGAAATAGGTGTCAATTCCAAGGCTGGGCCCGTTGGGCACCGTTTCTTTACCCAGGCTGATCTTAGGAGGCTCCCGACCCTAGGGGCAAGGTCTCTGAGTGCGAGCGGGGCTAGGGCTAGAAAGTGGACTACCGGGTACTGAGACCTCCAGGTACCACCCAAACTGGGCTTGAGGCATGGCTTGTCACATGTGGACACACATGGTACACCAGGGGCATGAAAGAGCCGCATGGGTTTTCTTCTGCTCTCTATTACATTGTGCTTCTGTCAGCTGTGTTTTGGGGGAGTCTCTGAAAAGCCAGAGATTTTTCCTCCTGGGACCAGGGTGAGGCTACAGCTGGAACCCTACCACTGACTCTTTAAGAACATGACAGAGGAAATAAGGGAGGCATAAGCTAGTCAGCACTCTTGAAGCCAGTACTGCCAAGGATGAGGGTAGGAAGCGGGGAAGCAGAGCACAGGATGTGTAGAAGAGTCCTCACCCTGGCTTTCCAGCTGTTCTTGTCTGGGGCCCAAACTTAAGAAAGCTAGAACACAGCCATAGAAATTTGGATTAGTGCAGGGACACACAGGAGAGACAAGGGCTCCTTCAGTCTTGAAAATGATTGTGGGAATGAGGAAACAGGTGTACTTGACTGTGCAGAATCAGATTTCCACTTGAAAATGGCCACACGTATGTTCGTTCTGTCAGGAAGGCCATGTCTATGTGTTGCTGAAAACAATCTGTGTGTGTGTGTGTGTGTGTGTGTGTGTGTGTGTGTGTGTGTTTAACCATTCTCTTGCCTGTCTTCCTATGGCTACTGTGTGTTAAAGATCTCCAACTCCCCTTATAATATCTAAGGGTCATCAGATTCTCCTTCATGGGGAATTTTGTCTACTCCAGTCCTGACCTACCCCTGGTTTGTCCTCAGTCTCGCGGCTAGTTCCCTTCCTTCTGTGACACACAAAAGGTTCAAGTCAAAAGTCCTTTGGAAAAAAAAGGATTGGGATTTTTACAAAGGGCTTTTGAGAACCTGGATTTCTGGAACCTTTGAAAGAGGTATAACAATCTGCCTTCCAAGGCCCTCTGACAGGAATAACTTGAGAAGGGATGAGGAGGCAAAATACCACTGGCTTTGAAGCTTCCTATATCCCAGAGTACCTGGACAGGTTCTACACCCTAACTGCCAGTATGCCCTTAAGCACATCTTACAATCTCTCTGGGCCTTAGAGTCCTCAACTATTATGTGAAAGTGGTTGGATAAGATGGTGTTTGTTGTCTTCCCATATCTGACATTGTGGTAGTCTAGGATCCCAAAGGCAGGGGGAGCTGCACTTCAGAAATGGAGATGTTCCCTGACCAGGCTTCTGGGCACTTCCTATTGCTGTTGGGTGTGGTATGGTTTGCCCACCATGCTCCATCTCTGCCATCCCCCTTAGGCCAACCCTGCACCCCTCCTAATGAACCCTGAGGCCCTGGAGCCCAGCCTGTCGGTGAGTGCACCACTGATTGGCTCAGTCTCAGACAACTGATCTGAGCTAAACAAGCAGCTGGGTTTGGATTTATAAGCTTGGATGAAAGGGGAGGGGTATGCTCGCTTGGGGTCAGCCTGTCCCGTCTGTGGTCTAGAGATGCCCTGTGATGTGCTTGAAATCTTTGTGGGAGTGGGGAAGGCAGAAAATTCACTCGAGGGCAGAAGTCTGGAGGGCAGAAAACACTGAATGAAGGGCTTCTGTCTTCCCTTAGGTAAATGGCAGTGACGGCATGTTCAAGTATGAGGAGATAGTACTGGAACGGGTAAGTTTTCTAGCAGGGAAGTGAGAAATGGCAAGCAAGGGTTGCATCCAGGAGAGGGGAGGGCCCTGAACAGCATATCAAGATTTACAGAGGAGCTTTATTGAGAGTATCGGGAAACAGGGCCCTCAGAAACCTTATCTATCAATCAACTAACAAATATTCGTTGATCTTGCTGACTGAGGACTGGAGAACTGGGGTGAGGGTTGGTTTGCTGGGGCCTTCCCACTAAAATGGTCAACATAGGCTGAGAAACTGCTAGGCTTCTGATGAGATGAACATGCCCCATCCTGCCATGGATCTAAAGAACCTACTCTGGGATATAGAGGGAGATGGAGTGCCAAGAACCTTTTCTTTGTGCTCTCAGAGTGAAATGACCATGACCTTCCACTCCTTTCTCAGGGCAACTCTGGCTTGGGCTTCAGTATCGCAGGTGGCATTGACAACCCTCATGTCCCTGATGACCCTGGCATCTTTATTACCAAGATCATTCCTGGTGGAGCAGCTGCCATGGATGGGAGACTGGGGTGAGATGGCCTGGACGCAGGGCTGCAGGTGGAAGGGACAGAGAAGGAGGGGGAAAGGAGGAAGGGAGAGGAGTGGGAGGGTGCAGGAGACATGGCAGAGGGATGATGGCATAGTGTCATGTTTCTTGGGCTTTCTCCACAGGGTCAATGACTGTGTGCTACGGGTGAATGAGGTGGACGTGTCGGAAGTGGTGCACAGCCGGGCTGTGGAGGCACTGAAGGAGGCAGGTCCTGTGGTGCGGTTGGTGGTGAGGCGGCGACAGCCCCCACCTGAGACTGTCATGGAGGTCAACCTGCTCAAAGGGCCAAAAGGTGGGAGCTGCCTGGTTCCTATGTTCTAGCCATCTACCCCCAGGCCCTAGGTCATGCTGCCCCATGGGAAAATGGAAGGAAGTGGACTTTCTCTTAGCATAAGTCCTTCAGTCCCAGTTCATAGCCTTCTTTCTTGACCTCGTTTCAAACCTTGCTGACCTTGGGAGGCTAGGCTGGTATTTGGAATTCCTGGAGGAGATAGTGGGATAGCTGGAGGGGAGGGGGAAGGATTGACTTTGCAATGAATGAAACACTTTAACCTCTCCTTGTGGCCCTCTCCTACTTCATGCTGGCTGCCACTTAGGCCTGGGTTTCAGCATTGCTGGAGGCATTGGCAACCAGCATATCCCGGGAGACAACAGCATCTACATCACCAAGATCATTGAAGGAGGAGCTGCTCAGAAGGATGGACGCCTACAGATTGGGGACCGGCTGCTTGCGGTGAGACAGCCTTCATGGGGGTGCCCAAACAGTAGTGTGGGGAGAAGCAGCTCTGGTGCCTTCTCAGCAGAGAAGGAGGCATTTTGGAGAATTTCAAGAATCTCACCTGAGTTGTATTTGCCCAGATAACAAGAAGGTCTTTTCATGGTGGGGCCAGCCACTTATATCCCTTTAACCCTATCCTACTTAGACCTGTTAATATACTGAAAGAGCATTCCTTTGAGCTCCCTGGAGAGGTTGTACTTTCTAAGACCCACCTCAGGGTGTCTCTTCTTCTAGGTGAACAACACCAATCTGCAGGATGTGAGGCATGAGGAAGCTGTAGCCTCACTGAAAAACACATCAGATATGGTCTATCTGAAGGTGGCTAAGCCAGGCAGCCTCCACCTCAACGACATGTATGCTCCCCCTGATTATGCCAGCAGTACGTACCCATTGGTCTTTGGCCCTGGTTTCAGAGAGGGGTAAGGAGTCTGTACCCTTTGTTCACAGAAAATAAATTGAGATGATAGTGTCATAACTGAGTCTAGATCCCAGCCCTGTGTGCTTGGGAGTTGGATGCCCATAGGCAAGTTCTTTTCATACCTTTAGTTTCCTCTTTAGCCTAAAGGAGCCAATGATATATATGCTACCTTCCTCATTAGACTGGGGTAAGGACCAAATGAGATCAAGGATGAGAAAGCGTTTGGAAAACTATTAAGCTACAGAGATGTGAGGGATTATTATTAGTCACACCTCTAGTCATGCCTTTGTAGACTGCCCTGGCTGCTGCAGCTCTTTAAGCCCAGGGTTTACAAAAGGACTGAGGAGGAGGAACCCTGGGGTGAGGGTGGGGAATGGATAAAGCAGAGAACAGCAGTCTAGGGAATCAGCATCCTTGGGTCTTTTTGCACTTGAGGTAAGATGTGTGGAAAAGTCCTTGGAGAGGGTTGGGAAAAAATCCATAGTAGGACATTTCGAGACCCCTTTCTCTCTTTTTCTCACCTCAGCTTTCACTGCCTTGGCTGACAACCACATAAGCCATAATTCCAGCCTGGGTTTTCTCGGGCCAGTCGACACCAAGGTCAACTACCCTCCTCCTCCTCAGGTGCCCCCTACACGCTACTCTCCCATTCCCAGGCACATGCTGGCTGAGGAGGACTTTACTAGGTAAGACCCTATCCTATTCTTTCAGCCTAGAGTGGAGTGAGGATACATTTTCTGGCCAACGACAGGCCTTCTGTAGTATGGCAAAAAAAGGAGCATAAGGCCCTCATCATTGCCAGCCGGGGCTCTTCACTGTGAGGCCCTGGGACTCTAGGAAGGGGCAGAGGTGGCTGCAAGAACGAGTTCTGCCGTCAGGGGGAGTGCCTAGCGACTGGCCCAGATCACAAAGAGCAGATCCGGGGTGGGGTGA